>WUAP02016903.1:0-19653 GCA_015163945.2 Stichodactyla helianthus | reverse complement strand
AAAGCTCGAAACGTCAGTAAAGTTAAGTATAATTCTCTTTTTTCACGGTGTTACAGATTTCCTTTTATTCGTTATTGCATTTATAAGATTATGCAGGTATGACTGCCAATCACATGCCACCATTAGAAAGTACCTTGTGACAAAGGTTCTTGATCAAAACTGCAAATCATTGTTTTATAGGTAATTTATCGAAAGTTTATATTACAAACTAGAGGATCAGTAAAACGATCCGTTGGATAGAAATGTAACACAACAAAAAAGCGATTATGACGTGCCGCGCGTTGACAAGAACGACAGATGGCCAAAAAACCCAAATTTTTCGTTTTCCCGCCTTACGCTTCTGAGTAACGCTGGAATCTTTTTTACTAAACAATCTGCGTTATACCTTAAGAAACTCAAAATAATTTCTTATTTATCGTCCTTGAACGATAATTTTGAAGTTTTTGTGAAATAACCCAGGCATATGGATCAACCCAGTATAAAACAAAGACATGTGACGTAACAAGAATGTAATTCATTTCCTTTGCTCGTTTATCACGGTTTATGTTAACACTTTCCTCACCGATACTCATCGTAAACTGTAGTTTATATTCCCTAGATCGTACTCTAGACCCTTCTTGTTATAGTTCACCCTTGGTCAGAGGGCTTTCGATCAAAATGGGGAGGCAAACGTTTGGTCAGGACGAGAGAAGACCGTTTTCCCGGACATCAAAGTGTATCATTCTTGTTCTTGTCTTAGTCGTTTTGTCTACGATTATCGTTCTTTGTGAGGCTTTGTTTTCTCCTAGTGCTTCTAAACACGGTAAGTTGTAGACGATTAGCATTCCTTATTTGTATTTTGTTGAGTTTATTTTTAAGAACTTCAAATAGTTAAGATTTTATGCTACATTTTGTAGTGTTTTGAGTACCATTTTAAGTTGCCAAATGAATGGATTTAGTTGATCTTTTAGTTCAGCTTTGTCTAAATCTTTTCTATCTGACAACTTTTGAATGAATGAAAAGTAATCCCTAAAACATAAGACTATTTTATTTTGTTGCAATTCCTATTCTTTTCCTATGACTTTAATGTTCAAATATTTCATAAAGATGGAATACTTATAAAGATTTTTCAAACGAAGTGTTCCATCTTTGTCCATCAATATTTTTTGTTTTTTGACTTCAATCAACTTTGATTGACTGAGATACAATAATCTCGTAGCTCAGCACTATCTTATTTTCTTCTATCTTCAGCTATTTCTTTAGATTTTCAATTGTAAACTTTCTTTTATTTACAAAATTCTCTTTTAAGACTGATTTATTTGTAGAGATATTTGCGTCTTCATTGTGTGGTCAACTTGGAAATGTAAACAAGCTAAAGAACACCATTGCAAAAGGAGGCGTTTCTTAGGAAAAATTCCTTTTGCAAAAGTACTTTCAATGTATCTGCACTTGGTATTAGTACTTAGCTTATTTTTTATCTTGTTTTACTTCTCTTGCCGTAAAAGGAAAGCTTTCCGAACACGTGTTTTTTCTGTCATACATTTGATCGTTTCCATACTCAAATAACCCTAAAAATAAACTTCAAAAACTGTTGAATCCAAAACCAAGGAAACTTTAAGGTTACGTTTGTGGGTATTTTTAGCGTCTGTTTTTGTGTGTTTTACAGGAATGTCATCTTAAATCACGTTCACTTACGCGTTCACAATAATTGCATCCGAAACACAGTAGAGTGTTTACATTATCGCCATTTGTCAAAGTCATATTATCTTGCAACTCATAAATCGTCCTAGCACGCCCATGTCATACTGTCAACCCCAAAGTAACCGTCCTAAGCCTTGCCCTAGGCTTATTAGTTACTAAACTCTCACAAAAATTGCCTCTTTTAAAGCACTGTAAGCATATAAACCCATTTGTACGTATCCAGCCAGAGAAATTTCTTACGCTTTTTGCTTGAGATAGAGTTCAGACTGAATTTCTTAGTTTCTGAGGTATGTCATGGTTTTAAGACAGGAAGTGTGAATTTTTTTGCGATCCATCACACTTTGTTGGCTGTCATCTGAGAAAGTAATAAGTGGAAGGTTTCCTGCTGAGAACTAAGATTGCTTCACGTTTTGAAGATTAACTACACAGCATGATGTACAAGACATCATTTGCTAAGCTATTCATTTACTAAATTTTATCTTGTTCCCAAAGCTTGTACTTTTGTACAGCTCTAATATCTCAGCAAAGCTCTTTTTGGTTCGAAACCCCTTAAAACTTTGCCCTAAATGCAAACGGTGCTTTCTAAACTATTTACCGCCTTTCCTGGTGTCTTTGCATTCTCCTCCGCTTGATAGACAGATTAGAGTGCAATCCATCTTGCTTTGTTCCCAAGGTGTGAAAAGCACATTCTTACTTGTTTTGGAATTACGAAACATCGCTTAAAGTAAAAGCAAACATCCAACACCTAGTATTTTCTTTTATACTGAAGAGATTCGACTCCAATATGAGGGACGTGGCTTAAAACTTGGCTGATTTTCTCGTCTCTTCTCTCGGTGTACTGAAACTGTTTTAGGTAGTCAACTCTAAGTCAGGTCTCTCACCATGAATTTGTGTGTGGTATTATCAAATGTGTACAGAGCATTTATTCAGCAAACACGTGTTATTTGGGTATTAAATTCTTTTCAGATATGATTAAGTAAGTCAAATCTGACTCTGTTATTGGAGAGTTCTTCAGGCTACAAATTGTTTCTCATTGAACCTTATTCTTTGATCTTTGTGTGGTCTTTTCATTGATAATTAGTAAAATAGCGTGGCATACATCTTTGGACCCACATATCTCCTATACCTCACTGCAGGTAACTTTACTGTCTCCCTGAAGAATGTGTCTTTCTTTGTCGTTATTGATCTTGATTGTGAAGATATACTTGATATAAAAATGCTCAAACCAAAGGATTTGATTTTCAATTGATTACATAGGGATATAAGATTGAGCCAATAAGATTGAGTCCAGCAACTGGTCTATTAATACCGAGTTCAATGTTAGGGTCTTTAAAAGCCGTGTTCGCGGATATCTTTCATGTACCTTACATGTTATACTTGACACTGTGACGTAGATCTATTACGTACGCCGTCCAATCGTGTTGCATCTCAGGCGTGGCTACAAATTTCAAAATTTGGCGATTCTGGCGTGTGGTGGTGTTGTGGTTTGGCAGTGTACCATTGGTTGGCTTTTCATTCCCAAGATGCTACTTGTGCTATCATGCCTACTCCACTACCGACAGTGAAGAACCCTTTCAGAAAGTACAATCCTCTATAAGGGACTCAGACAATGGACAAGTCAGGGACGCTCAGAGATCTTAAGCTTCACATTTCACGGATCTTTTATCAGAATTTCACGCCTCACGGATAATCAAATAGCAATCTTCCTCTATACAAATCTCGGGGCACATCTCAATTGGCGTTTCACGTTTCGACTTTAACTTCGACTTTCACATTTCATGCATTCATTTTAATCCAATAGTAACACATCTCCCTTTTACTCCTAATGTCACTTCTTCTTACGTTTTTGATCAGTGCTCTACTAAAATTTGTAGAATGTTCTTGGCTTTTTAGAAGTTTAGTTGGGCGACATTGGCCAATCACGTGATATTATGAATGGCATCTTTCTTCGGCTTTCGGTTAAGAGAAGGTTCTTTTGTATAGAGGTTTTTTTTGTTCTCAGTCTTGACTTAATAGCAACTGCAAATTCATCAGTTATACTCATCTGAAATTTGTTGCTGCTCACTTTCAAAGAATGGTAAAAAAAGACTTCCTGATGTTCTTTCCTGGTTGAGGAAGGTACCCCATTTCTTATTGATGAAGGGCACATCTGGGGATTTATTGGTAATTTTTAAAAACGAAAATTCGTGTGCTTTCTCTGAATATTATTTAGTTAATTTTGTTCTCCTGAACTAAGGCCCATTCCTCCAACATTAAACAAACGTAGTTTCCCGCCTTTTTTCAACATCTCATTAAGTCTTCTATTTGTCCTCTCATTCGATTATCACTGTTCATAATCTTTCTTGGAATAATCTCAATTCTTAGTCGGGTTCTTTTGTCTGTGGCACCAACACGGCCGCCTTGTCTTTGTCTTTTGATCCTCTTGGGAATTGTTGAACACACTATATGAAATACTGAGAAACTCGAACCTATTCTCCCATAGTACATAACGGTAATTCTCAACTGATAAGTCACTGGGTACTAGTATGTTTTCTTGCGTGCTAAAGTCAGCCTCGTGGTTGTCCCTATTAAACAAAGTAAACTTAAAAGTTTCCGAGAACACAAAAGAAATTATTCCATGGATTCTGCGGTAACTGCGGCGGAGATCATCTTATTACACCGAAAATTTTTTATTACTCGAAATTCTGCTGTCCATTGGCGTGAAATATTTTAATACTTTGGATTCGTAAAATTAGGGAAGTTCGGTTTTAGTTATTGAATTTGATGAAGTTATCTCAATTTTCCATCCTTTCATTCATAATTCTATTCCCCCCCCCCCCCCCGAAAAAAAATGGGGGGCCACCATCCGGGAGGAAAGCCTTGGGTTAATAATTAGCGGATATGCTTTCCTGGGGAATAGATGACGTTAAAACCGATAGCCTCCGTCTGCTACTTCCCCGCCTACCCAAATCATCCGAACAATAGGAACTTTCGTGAGTCTATTTTTGTCTCTGTCTCCTGTTTATTTGCGATAGCAGCCCCTCTTATCTCGAGACGATCTGTTAGGCAGTGATGGTATGCCTTAATGAGAGATACGACTCGTAATCCGAGGATTTCACTGAGCTTGTTAGCATCAAGACTGCGAGATAAAAACTCTGCAGACACCCCTTAGTTTTAATGGCCGCCTTTAGGACACATTAATAACTTTTTAGGTCACAATTCTTCACCTCTTTAACTTTAATAAAGAAAATCATTCCTGCCTTTGAAGTAAACTAATTAAATAGGTGTCAGAAAGAAATAGTTTCTCCCGAAATTTTAACTCCAACTCCAAGGCACTATTGAAATCCAAAGCTCCTCTCCAAATGTCCCGAATCCTTTCAAAATATTCAGTGTATTCCAATTCGAAAAGGAGCTTTTTCCCCCTTTCTAACAGCTTTTTTATATCACTACTCAAAACCACGCCAGAAATTTTAAGACCTTCAAACTTTGGGAGCATGTTGACTCGTAAGAAGAATCTTGAATAAAATGTATTGACTTTGGTTTGAAAAATTATTGTATAAATTTGACAGACGTTTCGGGTCAGACATGGACCTTCCTCAGTGTGTTCATCGTAAGAAGAAGGACTGACCCAAACATTTCTGACTACATTTTTCGCATGAAATAAACCAACTAAGACGTTTATTGCTAAGTTTTTAAGTTAAGTCTGCTTTTTGGGCAAGTACTATTGTCTTAGTGGCCATTAATTTTTGCAAAGATTTTAGAGAATTTGCAAGTTTTCCTTCAACATTTGTTGTACTTTATATTCAAAAGTCGTGTATAAAATGGCGTGTTCATTCGATTGAAGTTGACCGAATAACTTCACTGAAAAACCTTATTGTTTCTTTGTTTAGTTAAACTGTGTAGCAAATAACGAACTAATAGTTCCAATTGATAATACTGGCTTTATACTTGAGTAATGTCTGCCTCAAGTTAAAAAATGTTTGGCTGTCTTGCAGCTGAGTAAAATAGAACTTTTTGCATGGAACGTAGGTTCTTAGTTTGTTCTTACAAATAGTAAAAGGTATGCGTCTTTTAATTTGTTCTAGCCATATATTATGAAATGTGATTCGCGGACGAGATATTTTAGCTCCTTATTTCTCTAAGAAGAAAGTCTTTCCAACATCAAAATCTACATTGGGAATTTAAAATTTAAAATTCCCAATGTAGAAAGACTTTCTTCGTTGGCAGCGATGTTATTTCTTGAAGAAGAATTTATCATTTATTGACACTTTTTCTCCTGTTTTTTTTTTTTTTTAATTTATTTTTTATTATGATGATTATTATTTTAAATATGAGTATGATTTTATTATATAATTTGTAATTGACTGATTGAAAATTATTTCGCCAAACATCAGAACTTGAATAAATTTATCACTGAAGGCGTGCGAGTTATGGCAAATGAATGTTCAAGTTTTAAAACGCATCTCGTTAACTTAGTTCTTGTCTAGTGCGTTTTCAGTAGGTTTTTCACAGATTTTTTCCATTTTATAGGTCCATGTTTACAGCGTAGTTCAATTAACCTGACAATAATAAATTCCATCGAGTTACTTTACCCAAGCATCTGTTGGAAGTCTTTCGGCAAGTTTATTTAAGTTAATAAAACGGTTGCCTCACCTTTGATCATGAGTCAGCCACCCAAAAAGTCTGCTGTTAAAGCAAACTAAAGCAATACTCTTGAATATTACAAATTATCCTGTTTCTCAATTACACAATATTATAGATTTGTTCATAGCTTAACTGAAAATTATCGCAAAAGTTATAAAAGATAAAGACACGTCCCAAGTTACAAATTCAGTTCCAAGACTTTAGAGTTTTGTTTTCGTCTTCTCAACTTGTAGTTCAAGAACAGATTCCACCTCTCTGTTTTCTTTGAAAATCTCTTAGTTCAGACTCGTAGCTTTTAGTTTCGCATTAAAAATTCTAAAAGCCAGTACAAAATACATTTAAAAATTTAGAATTAGGAGCAATTGAAGCTTAACTTTCTCATCCAAAAAAGGATTTCACGGCTATTGTCTCTAAAGATTGTTGTCAAGAAAGATATCAAGAAAAATATCAGTCAGACGATAGTTTGTAGTAGTTTTCGATTGATAAGCTTGGTTGTTGACTCTCAACTCTTACTTTATTTTTTTCGTCAGAATTTCTGTGATCAAAATTTCTTGCTTGAACATAGCCAGAAAAGTTCATCTACAAGAATTAAACCATCGCAGAATCCATCTTCGTTTTGTGTTCTCAGTTTAGTGTTGTATTCTGAAAGTTGTTTTTCACAGTTCTCTATTATCGCTGGACTTCTCAGTTAAGTTGCCGATAAGTATGTACACTTTATGAGTTAAATATGAAGCGAAAAGGTAGCCAATAACGACAAACAGCGAGCAAAATGTACAATATAAATTTAAGTAAGTGTACAAGTTTCAACAACTACATATTTCACCATGGGCAGGCGACAATTTTGTGACTTCTAAAGCTGTTATCCACACCGGCTTCCTTTTCAAACGAATCCCAAACTGTGGTTTAATAGGTAAAGCAACTTTGTATTAGAATAATATTTCTATTGGTGAAATATGTGATAAAACCAAGGGATGATACTAGCTAAACTGATTGGAACGATGTCAGCAAAGATGAAAACAGAACGAAGCCATTTTCTCTAAAAACTGGTCGTCCAAAAAATTTATATTCAAACAGCACCAATATGGCCGCTTTGTATTATCTCGATTCACAACTAGAAAAAAAGAAACACTAATTCTTTATATAAGGCTTTTACTTAATGTTCAAACTATATCATATTTGACCAATTTGCTTTATTCGAATTTCGTACTCGGAGTCCGATAACTCTCATTCTTCTTGACTTATGGTAAGATATCAATAGATGTATATATTCGCTTTCTTTCGAAATTACGTTTATGTTCACTTAGTTTACTATCTAGAAAGAACAAGGATCATTGGTGCTTGGTGTTAAATTTTAGAAAATATTCATCATTTAGTACAAATAATAAGTAATTTTGAGTTTTTTCGAGTGCAGATTCGTACAGTAACATATGTCAGGTCAGTTTTCGTACTGTCTTTTGCTGTTTGTACTCGATTTTCTTGCTATTCCTTGTCTAATATTTATCAACATTCGATCTCAAAATCATTAATTAGAACTAGTTGGTGTTTTTGCAATTTTAAACCCAAATTTATGAGAAAAGTTAATCGACAAACTAAAGGCTACTACAAAATGCAAAGAAGGATTTGAACACGAAGGAGAAATCAGTCCAGCATGCAAATACCAAACAAGCAACTATTCAAACTGTTTTCAAGTTATTTTTGCATTTTTTACATAGTGGAAGAAATAGATAAATTTTTACTTATACTTTTGATATTTTAATTGATAAAGAACATGTTTTAATACAATGTACAAACGTGGAAACGAATAATCTTCAAATCGGAAACAATTGTCGAGCTTATGACGCATTTGGAGCGCTAACAACGTTCAAAAACCATTCTCTATTCCACAAAGTGTGAATTATTTTATATATTGAGGGGGAAAAGAGTAAAACTAGAATCTCGGGATGTAATGGGAGCCAGATCTCGTAGACAAGACAGATTTGTCTGGCATAACACTTCAAACCTACGCTGGCAAATAAACGATGGACAACAATACACACGCAATGATGACTTACTTTATTCTAAGCTCCTAAAATCGTTTACAAGTACTTCGGTAGAGGATTGACTTGAAAATAATGTTGAAAAAACGCTTAACAAACGAGGAAGGAACCAATGAATGACCAAATCTTTCCTGAAAATCGGTTCGCGGCTTTTGATGCTGTAGTGATGGCGTCGTTTCGTCGAAGTTTTTCTGGGCGTTAACTCTACATTCCTTCGTTTCTATGCATGTTCTCTTAGCGAAATGTCTTCAAAACTCTGCTTCATTCGAAAGGAAATATTTGGGGACTCAAGTTAGAGTGTTAAAGCTAAAATTTGTTGAATTCCTTTGCCATAGTGGTCATGAAAGCCTTTCCATTATCAACCTGCTTGTTAGCAAGATTTCATCGCCTCGGTGAAAACAATCGGAAGAGTTACTAGATAAGCATCGGATTACAAATCCCTATCGAATATCCTTGGTTCGTGATTGCTCAACAAGAACAGCCATCAGCCAGGCTTTATTTTCTTTGCAATAAGACACTGAAAAGTACAGCCCCTTCAAGAGCATCTTTTAATGAACTTTCTTCCTTCAATTGTTTTGTTATCGTAATTTAAAAAGCGTTAAGTCTTAGTAATGGAGCTTTCGCTTCTCAATCTCCAAAGTTCTCTAAATTTAGGAGATGATATCTCGGTTGTTTGGCAGTATTTTGGGAATGCAATTCGCTTCAGCCCAATCTCATCCAATCATCAGAGGCGATGTACGTGTATGACGTAGGTAGGTGCCTCATAGACGGGCTGTTTAGACAATGGATGCTTTTGTTCCTAATTCGAGGGCTTTATCCAGGAAATTTCTTATCGGATGAATTAATACCGTTTTTCCTAAAAAAAACAACGACAACAACATCCCAAATCTGAAGGAAAAAATGGTCTTCTTTCATTCAGTTTGAACGCAACGAATGAAACAATTTCCAAAGTGTTTGCCCAAAACTTAAATGGCATAACGATCGAGAGTGATTCGTCTTTTTAATATTATTCCAGCAAAGGCCGTACCAGTCAGGTCTCACAACATTTCTGCTCAGCCAACCTGCCCTTCAAGTACTGCATTCCTCCTGCTACTTATTACGAATAGCTTTCCCAAACTAACATAGTAACCCATCAAACATTCCTTAGCAACGATCAATTTTTACCCCTTCCAATGTTTTCGTAGCGTATACTTTGAATTCTTTAACAGTTTTGTCACCTTTTTTAAGCCCTTAACACAAACACGGCCTCAGGAAACGTCCATCTCTATATTTTCAAGAAAAACTGTTTGTTTTGTTGTAACATGCTTGTCAGTGTTGCTTTCGTCACTTTGAAACTCTAGCCTCGGAGGCCACCAAAGGACAAGTCCCTCTCGCCTTGCCTTGCCTTATTAATGTTGTTGATAGAAACTGTTCTCTGCGCACTTCTCGCCATTCCAAGTTTCAATTTTTTTCAGCAATAGGTTTGAGGTTGTTTGTTCGAGAACAGTGCATTCGCTGATTTCCCTGTTTTGACGTTAGAAGTAGGTGGTTATACAGAGAGAGCTTGGCATTTCCTATACCACGCATTACAGCATCGAATAATCACGAATCGAGTCAGCCCAAGCCTCTAAAGTTTCCTTCCATTTTTGAAGTGCCTTTACCGGAGAAGAGATCTTTCAGAGAAATGGAGAAAGCAATATTTCTGTTTCTTCTATGCCTTCTCCATCTGACAGATGGCAAAATTGTTTCTAATTCAACTGGTGAGTTAAGATATCATCCCTGAAAATGGCGAATGAGTTGCTTGGACATTTTTCACATCTGGACCAGACTTTAAGGGTTGTCCAAGAAAATTATCCTTGTTCGGCATTCTGAGAAGCCTTTTTGGAAAAGGCAGTAGAAAGTTAAAGAAATACTATCGATTTTCTACAGTTGTTTCACATGGATTCCACTTGCGAAGCATCTAGTTTTATGGACTACTCTTTCCCAATGACTAATTGTCATTTGCCTGAGTTCTCTCTAGCTTTTTCCACAAGGAATCGCTTCATACGTTATGGACTATGGAAATACTGAATATGCGGACACAGTTCATAGGAAGGATTATCAAGGGCAATATTTACTCGATTGGCTTATTAAACAGCAAGATTTCCACACTACGATTCTAAATTAAATGCGATTTATAGTACAATTAGGTAGTAATAGGGATGTTAATAGTACAACAGGACGTCGTAACTTCTTTTATTTTGATAAATTATAGCCATCTAGTGGATTTCTAGGAAAGAGGCGCATAAATTCCATTCTATAGAAATGCCTTTGGTTTGCACGACTGGGCTGTGGACATTTCATTTCGGATAGTTCAGACGCAATGGCCTCAGGGCTTTTTGCTACACAACGATTTCAGTCTTTCTTTGGCTCCTGTGATCTGTTTCCATCAACCATGCACGTGTCGACTTCAGACGGTGCTTGGCTTGAAAACCTCTGAACTTCTCAACCCCTTTTGAAGATCTCAGGTCTAGATTCTTGAAGACCGCATTCTTGTTTCTGGAAAGAAATCTAGAAGCTCATAACTCAGTAATTGAGCAATTATCCGTCAATTAGGTGAAACACGGTGGCAGTCTCGTTAGGGGTTTTGTTGATGGCTTTTATCGTAAACATTCCTTTCGTCGAATTCTCCGCCAGAAAATACCTCGAATTTTTATCTGTAGGTTTGCGAAAAAAATTGGACATCGAAAAAGATACTCTGAGTCGTTAGAATTTTTATTTCTATCTTTCTTTTTTGCAGTTTTCTTTCCTATCTCTTTTCTTCTTCTGAGAAAATGTCTAGTTTGAAAATCACTTGCAGATATATCCACAAGTTTGTTGTTGCAGTAATTACTAAAAATGACTAAGCTTTCATTCCTTTACTGATCTTGGAGCTCATCTACTGTTTGACTGAAGTAGTTATAATAATGGCATAGCACGTTTTAGAGTACAAGCTTCATAAACACGGTGAAGTATCAATAGGCGAATGTAGTTTAGGATTACTTATGGCTTGCCCAAGTAGACATCTCTCTTCTCCGTGATGATTCTCTGTTTAAAACTCAAGAAAACAAATGAAAAGGAAGAAAAAGCTGACTTTAAGAAAGTCTGGGATCACTTGTTGCCAGTTCAAACCTAAATTACTTTTAACAGTGTTGTTTGTTGTCAATTCTTCACATTTCTCAGCATCATTATAATCTTCTTTTCCAGGTTTAAATTCAACACAGAACATCACAATCAAATTAGGATTTATTGCTCCACTTCACCACAGTTTAGGAGCTACCTCAATGCTGGGCAAAGAGCTCGTAAGTACATCAATGATTGAATGAATTTTAAAATGATTTTTCCATCCAGCTGAGAAGGAAGTCTTTGCTTTATATTGGTGTAATGTCATCGTCTCATTCGTTGTATATTTTTATCTTTTCCCAGGAATCAGCGTTCAAAATAGCAATAGAGGTTATAAATAGCAGAGCTAAAGGAAAAGTTCGACTTTCAACAGACTATAAGAGTAAGAGCAAATATGCTTCACTGGTAGATGTTAAGAATTTCCAACTTTCGTATTTACTTTTAAACTCGACTAAAACATCTTCCTACTTTATGAAATTATTAATTCTTTTTTCATTGTACACCAAAGTTTTTATCTGCAACAGTTAATACTACCTGCATTAAACCTTATACGCGTATTTTAAAAACGTTGTATCAGCCGAAAGCAACAAGCCAAGTCCGCAAGGCAGTAATTCAGTAATTCATCCGCTTAGATGCATTCATCTTTACAATGGCAGGCTCATGCTATGCCTTCCAAGATCAAATATGCGTCCGAAAACTCGGCTAATATTCTGACCAATGACGTTTGCTTTTAGTCTCGGTCATGTAGCATGTCACTTTTAGTTTGGCTGTGACAGCGTTTTCTGAAACAGGTTAATCAAGATATTGGTAGTTTGATAATCAATCCTGGGTTTGGAAAATTATTTGAAGATGATTGCACCATGATTCTGACTTCCCAAAATGATACAAACGTGCAGCATTGCTTAATATCTTATATTCTACCTTTGAAGGTATGGTCAGAGATGGTGGTGTTGACCCTTCTACGACTTGTAAAATAGCCGCACAACAGTTGGCCGCTGACCCAGATATCGTAGGCGTGGTTGGTGGTCTTCGATCGTTATGTTCGATCGCTTCGCATCAGTACTTCAGGGATAACGGTAGGAACATTATCTCATTATTTTATCCTGATTCTTTAAAGTCCTATTCTATTCAGCTTTCATTTCAAAATGTAAGAAGCCGTTTTCATTAGGAGCTATTTTTGGAATGATAGTTTGACAAATATTGCTTTTTTCCCGTGAGGTTTCTGATAAGAAATGTCAGAGAAAACATTCACAGATATTTTTGGACAACTTTAAAGGCGTGTTGTGGTGTTTCCAGGGCATTCCAGGAATCAGGGATGTGATTTAACTAATATTAATAATCAACACGTTGTACTTCCTGGTTCTTGTTAGTGACGAGGAGAAAGGTCATTGTTCATTAGTAGAGACAATGAAACGGTTAAAGCTTTGAGTTTCTGTCTGAATGTCTGTCTGTCCCTTAAAAATATGAAACACGTGCAGTTTTTCCAAATCTCTTTGTTATTTAGTCGTATAAAATATGTGTCCACGTTAGATAAAGTTGACCCAAAGTGGCAGCCATCTTGGGTAATGATCAGTTGTTGTTTAATTTTGTCCTCCAAATTAAACTGCATTGGTAATTGCTGCAAGGGGTCTATGCGTTCCTTCTTGTTTTCTTCTTCTTCTCCTTACGGTTTTTGCGTTTCAATTCAATGCCTTTCTTTGCTTTTCTTTTCCATTTTTGTTTCTGTCTTTCTTTCGCCATCTTTGTTCATTCATCACCATTAAGATTGTTATTAAATCAGTATTATCGTTTTCTTTTTTTAAATAATCCTAGTTTGTTCTTTTTAGCTGACACCATGACACAAATCTCTTACGGCTCAACTTCTCCCAAGCTATCCAACAAGAAGACCTTCCCAAAGTTCTTCAGGACTTGTGCAAGCGATGTTCACCAGGCATCGGCACTAGCAGACCTGGTTACTTACTTTAACTGGAAAAGAGTAAGTCAAGCTTATCAATGTTTTTCTATATAATTGAGGGCAATCGTAGTGGGCACCAGAACTTCTCTTTTTAGGAATAAATTGTTACATCAAATCCTCAAATTATGCAATTTTTTAGCAAAATAATGAAATAGACCGCCTTTCTCACGCGGCGGCCATGTTGACTGAAACAATACATTTTTCAGTGCCAACAGAACGAGTTAAGGCGGGCAGAAACGAAGGTTTTTATATTATTCTCGTGGGAATAAATGTGGCTGCTACGTGAGGAAGGTCTATACTTTTACGTTTAGACAATCTTCAACTCCCAGGGGAGTTAATTCCTTTAGTTTTTTTCTACTTTTTCATTCTCTTTTTTTGCATTAATGTAGATAAAATCCAAGAAACGTTGATATTCAAGCGATTTGAAAATGTAGAAACATCAGTTGGCCTATTTTGAAAGGCGAACTTAATTTCTAAGATTCCCTTACCCAATATGTCTGCCATCAAAAACTCGTGCAAAACGTCCGACAAAACTGACTAAACTAGCAGTTTTCTTTCTTGTTTCTCATTCATGTTTGTTTATTTTCCAGGTAAGCACGATTACGTCCACTGATGTTTCTGCTAAAGATCTGTCAGACAGATTTGAGACTCAGTCCAGGCTCAAAGGAGTTCGAGTTGTTGCATCATCGAGATTTTCATCCACAGCTCAGCCTGACGTAATTGCAAGAAAAGTACAACTGGTACGAGGATCACATGTTTCCTGCTAAGGCCAAGTTCAGAGTCTTGGTTTTCTTTCCTGTTGTGTTCCTTTGCTGCTGAAGTTACAGCTTTATGAAACCTTTGACTTTACAAGGGGTTTTACAAGGGTGTTCATGTGATCATCTGATTTCTCAAATCGGATTGGCTGGAAAGCATTTGAATTATTATTGAATTTTACAAGTATCATTACAAATTAAACCGTAATATTATAGTATTTGATTTTTTTTGCAGCTCAAAGACTCTCAAACCAGAATTAATCTTGTTAGTTCTCTCCCGAAGAATGCACAGACTGTCTTTCAGAAAGCCAAAGCTAAGGTAATTGTTTAGGGCGAGTTAGAATAAAAGGTTCTTCGATTTTTGCGTCCATTTTATCAAACCCTGAACCAACCTCTGTGCTGATCTACGTCAGGCCACGACTTCTCGGCACTAATCAAATTAGAAGGCTTGTTAAAAGGTGAACTTTCATACAAGTAGTCATGTCCTTTAGGGTTCTTCCGTGAATTTATTATTAATTGTAAAAGCGTCAAGCTACAGTAGTGGAAATTGGAAAATGAAGATTCTTCTTTATATGTTCGTTCCTCTTCCACCAATTTTGGGTGCCCTAACCGCACACTTTTGGACTGTTCTGAGCGCTCCAATCTTCAAATTTCCATCATTCTACTTTGTCATTCAGACGAACAGTCTTTATTTCTCTTCTTCGTTCGATTGGTTTAAAACGTTTTCTTATCTTGGGCTTCCATACACCACACCTTCAGTCACAAAGTAAGGTTTTAGTTTTCTCGTCCTTCAGTGCTCAGTGTAACGTTTGTCTTGTATTGGTTGTAGGGCATGTCAGGACAGGGTTGGGTGTGGATTGGCACGGATGGTGTAACTTCAACTCCTCTGTCTAATTACACCCAAGCGGAGATCAAGAAAAGTATGCAGGGTGCCATTGGAATAGCACCGAGAGGTAACTACATTCATTCCTCTGGGTTCTACTTATTGTTTAGTTGCAAGAAAATAGTTGCTAGAGAAAATACATCGATATGGTTGTACCTCAATCGAAGAATCCTATGCCGTAGAGGGTTTGAAATGGGAAGACATTACTTCATAAGGAGCAAAACATTTATGATATTTCTTCTCAGGGTTGGATACAGGATTTTTTCTAGGGGAGGTTGCACCTGTAGTACTTGTAGATTTGCTAGTGAAAGTGGCACATAATGGCATTCGTGAAGGGCACCTTTTCTTGTCCTTTGGAGGGGGAATATACACCTCAACACCCTCCCCTAAATCCGCCACTGCTGCCTGATTGGATAAGAGGATTGATTTAAGCATTCTGATTGGTGTAGGAGTAATCTCGCTCCCTGTGATTGGCTCAATGTATTTCGTTCCATACCGAGCCATGTAACCCTGACTTTAACGGTCATGTGACATCTACTCTACAAATAATGTGATCGCCTTCTTATGCTCCTTCTGAGATCTACTCTACTGTGATTTTTACTCATCAGTTAATTATGACATGTTGATTATGTGTTATCGCTTTATTTCCCCAGCGGGTAGTGGAAGATTCTTCCTCCAGATTGTGGTCCACTGGTGGAAGAAGCGAGCAATGAGATCGGAATACCCAGGCGTCATCTACGATACGGTATGCTTAACTTGCGGATATACATTGATAATTCCACGCCGTATACATTATTGTAAATAGAACATGAAACTGGCAACGCATCATGAAGTCCTTGACAAATATAGTTGTTATTGTTCGAGTATATATTTCACGTGTAAATCCATTTTATCTACATTTCAGCCACTTCGACCATCTTCTTACGTAGCTCAAGTATACGATGCTGTCAATGCCTACTACCTAGCGTTTGAACGACTCGAAAAGGCAGGCAAAATAGCACCAGTGAGTATCAGATACTTAGATATAACCAATGAAACAGAGAATTTTCTTGAGATAAAATACTGTATTGGTATGTCAACGGAATTTTTGGCTTTGATTTGACGTCATGGCCGCCATGTTGTTTGTTTTCCTCATCCAACATGGCGGCCGTGTCTGTATTTTCTCATCTTGGGAATCATGGCGACTTAAGAATTTGAATCCAAATGCACGAATAAGATCAGTCATGATTTAAGGGAGGTTTTATGGCCAGTAAATTTTAAATTTCCAACCTGTTTTTCAATATACTTTTAGTATGAGACATTTTGATTAATACTATTTACTTTTTTTCCCAGGGTGACTCACCAAAGAAGCTCAGAAGTCTAGTTTTCGATGAGCTGAAGAAGTTCAACAGCCCTGCGAATGGATTTGAGAGCGCGCAAGGTGTGTACGCAGTAAAACTTGGTCAACTGGAGCCGCGATTGCTATCAATCTTGGGAGATTTTGTTGTTAAACTATAATTTTGTTTGTTTTTTCTTAGGAATGTATACCTACTTTGACAGCAACTTCGACGGCCCTCCTGCTTACGATATTGTCAATCTCCAGGTAACGAAACTTAAATTAATCGAGATACGTCATGAAGCACGTGACCACTAGAAAGCGGACATGGTTTAATAATTCTTTACAACGAGATTTTATTAGCTAGTTTTCCCCCTAATTTTTTATATATTATGATCGAGCATTAGTAACTAATATACTGTTAGAGCCTTGATAACTCGGGTAACGTTTGGCTATCTTACACCACGTGACACTCTTGGGTATTGTTTCTTTGTTTTCTGATCAGAGATGGTTGAGAAGATTGTTATGCAAGGAAATTAATCGTTGGAAGTTTGAATTGGGAAAAAATTGTGCCAAAAGTATTGAGCCTTGTCAAGCGCTGCTGGAATAAGGAATGCATGAATGCTCTAAATTGAAAAACAAATAATTCGAAGAAAAAAGGTCCATTCGCTCATCCATTTTGACCATAAAAGAGTTTCATTGCGAACATCATTCTCGTGCTACACTTAAGTTAAGGCCTCTTGTGTTTTTCTTGCTATTATATTTTTAACGTTAGACTGTTTCCTTCAGGGTATCGTGTGGGAAAGAGTTGCCACCTGGAACAAGTCCTTGGGTATCGAACGCCTCAAAAAGGACATCATCTGGCCAGGAAATACCCGCATTCCTCCAACTGACAAGGGTCTTCCTGGTAAAACCACCTTCAGGATCGGCTTCCTGGCACCAACCCACCCTGACCTAGCAGGCCTGGCTCAGCTGGGGAAGGAATTCCAGGCTGCGCTTAACGTAGCGGTAGAGATGATGAACAAAGATTTGTCTCTGTCGGTGGATTTTGATGTCAAGGTACAAGAGGTTGGTAAAGACCCTGCGACTGATTGTAAAGTTGCTGCTGATCGTTTGGCTAAGGATGATGTGGTGGCTGTGATTGGTGCGTACAGATCGGACTGTTCGGCTGCTGCTGCCAAGGTTTTTGGTAAGTCGTTGTTTGTGTGTGAAAAATAAACTGCTTGACTGGATGAAAATCCTGGTTGAAGTTATGCTTGGTCATTCATAATTATCTTGAGGTTTTTCTTCCTTTCTTCCTAATTACCTTATTTTTCTTTCTTTCTTTCTTTCTTTCTTTCTTTCTTTCTTTCTTTCTTTCTTTCTTTCTTCATTCCCTTTCTTTCTTTGCTTTCGTTCTTTCTTTCGTTCGTTCTTTCTTTAAGTTTTTTATTCTCCGTATGTTCGTTTTGTTTCTTCCTTCTACTTTCTTCCTTCTATTTTCTTCCACTCATTCTTTCGGTCTCATTATCGTGTTTTGTTTCTCGCATAAAATACTTGCCTAACCACGTGCAAATTTTGAACCTCTATGATCGTCTCCTAATAGGTTCGAGTAGCCATCGTGTACCACAGGTATCCTTCGGTTCAACATCATCGAGACTTTCTGACAAGACGAAATACAAATACTTCTTCCGCACATGCGCATCAGATACCCATCAAGCACGTGCTCTGTCAGCCCTCTTCCGCAAATACCGCTGGCCGGAAGTCAGCATATTGTCCACATCGGACACATATGGTGGCGACCTTTCAGATGACTTCAAGAAAGAGGTTGAAGGAATGCCGGACGTTCCTGTTAGTGTGGTGTCGACCCAAGAATTTCCTATTAATGGAAGAGCAAATGTCGTGAGGCCCAAGGTTGATAAGGTACGTTGTATGGAGATGATGATTTATAACACAGCTACCATATAACGAGCGCTCTGATTGCGCATGCACCTATTTTCCATAAGTGCACGCTGACGTGAGCAAGAAGCAAGCGCATCGAATTTCGCAAGATCATTGAGAATAAAGTAGAAACTATTCTATCGCTTGGTATCAATCAACTGAATGAATCTCACTGTCAGAGTACAATGACAGACAAACACTGCCCGTCATGTGCTATCAACCAGAGAGTATTCTACTGCTTGGTATCAATCAGCTGAATGAATCTCATTATCAGACTACAATATGACAGGCAAACACTGCCCGTCATGTGCTATCAACCAGAGAGTATTCTATTGCTTGGTATCAATCAGCTGAATAAATCTCATCAGACTACAATGACAGGCAAACATTGCCCGTCATGTGCTATCAAGCAGAATATGCTATGAGATGATGTTATTTAACACATTTACAAAATAATGATAAAAATTATGATTAACTGATGTAGACGAAGATAATTTTGTTGTTCCTGATTATGATAGCTGTGTTGATTAGTAAAAGTGGTTTTAAACCTTAAACTTCTCTTGATGAACTTCACTTTCAGTTAAAAAGCGCTGGCACTAAAGTAAACTTAATCTCAATGGTACGAAACGATGCTGAAACAGTTTTCCAGCAGATTCGAGAGCTCGGCATGACCGGCAAGGGATGGGTGTGGCTTGCAAGCGACGGTGCAACGACATCAACCTTCGATAAACAGAAAGACCTTCAGACGGCAATGAAAGGCATGTTGGGTGTACAGCCTAAGAATGGTGCAGGAAGTCTGTATTATAGGTTCCTGGCAGTATGGATGGATGGTAGTCAAGGGGTCTATCTTGGAAGACCGGTAAGTTAGGACTGTAGAATGTTGGAATGGACCAAATGAACCTTGGGCTTAATGATGTCCCATTTCAGACCACGTGTCATCCTCTTGGGAATAAGATTCTTTGTTTAGGGCTCATCAATATGAACGTATCTTATCAAGCGTTTCCGAGAAACAAAGAAACAAAGAAATCATTACAATTGAATGAGAAAACTTTACGCCCAAGTGGATTTGCTAGATTGCCATTATCAGAATCTTGAAAAAATCGTCTTATTGAATAAATAAATAAATAAAGTAAAACAAGTGGAAGAATTGGTGGACAATGAGATAAATTAATGGCAAAGATCATAAGTTATTGGTGGACGTAATGTTTATAAACATTGTCGTTGTGATGCCGATGTGCCAACCCTTTTAAGGTAATGCGATCATGTAATTTTTTGTCGAAAATGTTTTTTAAAACTTGGCACAAATATCAATTTTGAGTGCTTGAGTAGAAAAATGAAATAAAAAATGGGGTTCACCGAATTCATTT
>WUAP02016792.1:0-19663 GCA_015163945.2 Stichodactyla helianthus | reverse complement strand
TTGCATGCAAATGAGAAAACCTTTTGTTGTAAAAATCATCCAAGCGAGGCTATCGGGTCGATACAATGCTTAACGGGACATTAGCCCCTCATTTGCATGCAACCGTAATAACAGCTATTAAGCAGAGATTATAACACATACACTTCAATAGTTAGAGACCAAAGTAGGCTGGTGGATTACCTGCTAAAGTCTCAAACGTTTTGGCTTCACAATAAGGCAGTGCTATCGCCTTCTGTAGACACGACTCTAAACTTGCGTCACTCTCTCCTAGCTTTGCTTTTGCCTCAAACTCGTAGAGAGTCAACAAAATGGCGATATCATCTGTGCAAGCGTTAAAAACAATGGCTTAATTAGCATAATATATTCACAGTTACTTGCCATGCGTAATAAATGATGTTTTTCTCACCGCGTCCTGATCCTTGTCTCCCAGCATCGATTCTTCTGCAAAGGTCACGACAGGCCTGTCCTTGTGTTAAAGCTTGCTTCAGCGCATTTTTCTGAAAAGAAATGAGTTTTTAAAAAACAGGATGTCAGCCATTTAAAAAGTTTTCATTTGAACTGTAGGTGTAGATTAATGATTATCCGTAGTTACGCGTTCCTCTATCATACACTATCTTTAGAGCGGTTTTCGTATGAGTGGGAAACGTAGGGTGCTGACTTGCAGCACGTACACGGTACGGTTTGCAGTAACACTGAAATGGCTTCTCATTGTTTCGGGTGAAACATACAATCACAACACGTAGTTACGGTTACGGTAAAGAACGGTACTGCTACAGCACGGCTACGGATTTTTCGTATCGTTTTCCACTCATGCGAAATGTGTTCTACTATACATATAGTCACCTTTTCCTCGTCATCGGAGGTTTCCTTCGCAATTTGTAACGACGCAGCGGTAGCCATTAGTAGACAGTTCTTCTGTCGTATCATGTTGGCTGCATCCACAGGACAAAGATCAGCAAACTACGAGAAAATATTTTGAGTTAATGCAAGATGACACTTTCATTTGTTCCGTTGTCTCCAATATCAGTGAAACTGAATAGATTGACTTGCGGCTTACCTTGTGGCAACTCATGAAAAATTCGCGCATTTCTTGACTGGCATCTGAGCTTTCTAGTGCCATGTTCCAAGCTATTGGAAAGATTAAAATAGGTTAGGATTAGTTTTAGCCTGCGTATTGGAACAAGGCAAGGTTACAGGAGCGAGGGTGCTACCGACGCAGACTAGGCTAGGATTATTGAATTTTTTCACGATAAAAGACAACCTTATACCTCAGGTACTCAAGTCGGATCAATACTGTTTCACTGCAAGATTTAAAAAATCAGGCCTTAAATTTGTGTAAAGTGGATCTTTATGCTCCTCCCTGTAAGAGAAACGAGAAGCGCTTGTATACAATCCTACCATAAATCATAAGCGTGCTTCGTTAATTTTAAAATTAGAATTTTCATTACCAATTTTCATAAACCAGGTTGCTTCCGCTTGCACTTGCGCAGTGTCGCTGTAAAGAGACATTTGATTGACACGTTCTAATGCTGTGGAGGAAAAAAAAAAGGAATAAATGAAAACAGAGAAAAATAAAAAAAACTTAAGATTGTTTGATTGTTTGTATATTACCTGTTTTCAAGTAGAACAGAATCGAGCTAAGATCCCTTCTAGATGAATAACAACAGTAATTATTCAGAGGATATTAAAGTGATCGCACTTAAACCGTGAAATAATTATTAGTCTAACAGAGGTTTGTAGACGCAAATTCTATTGTTTCCTTTTGTGTCTGTTTGTCTTACAAACTTTGACTATTAGTTTCTGTTTCACGGGTTAAGTGCCACTACTTTAAAAGTCTTGACTATATTGCTTGATAAGATCTAATGTAGACTGTCAGGGCTGCGCAACCTCAGATTGCTCAATACAAAAGTGAAATCAATCCCCTAATCATCATCTATTGGCTCTTATAAATGTAGCTAATTCACCTTAACGTTGTCACTGAAAAAAGCCTAAAGCTTTGAGAGCGGAATCATGAATTTTTTTCACTGTGTCATTACAATAAGAAACTCACTGTATGCTTGCAAATTCTACAACTTGGACATATATTCCTCAATTCTTAGATAGCCTACAACGAAATTTGTTGGTAAGCAAAAAATGAATGAAAGCTTTTAAGCTTTTTTCAGCGACAACATTAATTGAATTAACTATATATAAATATTAGGCAGGGACTCGGAGACCATTTTAAAGTGGTAGGGCTAAAAAATCTGGCCAAGACAAATAAGCTTTAGGAGTCACTGTTCTGCCATTTATGCAATAGCGCGCCGTCATAAACAAAAAAGTGGTAGAGCTCCCTGCTGGTTATGTTTATCTGGCTTTAAATCGTATTTCAAATATGGCTTTTCAACGCCACGAGTATAGAAAAAATAAGGTAGCGGAAATTACATGGGGATTCGCCTGAACTGAGAAAATTTTGCACTCAAACTAAGATTGTTTATTGATTAATAAGTCGTGTATTTCTGCCCGCTGACCTTTTCTCGTTCTCACATAATGTCAGCCTCAGGCGAATGAGACACCTAAGAAAAAAATTGAGTATCAGAACAAAGAATTTCTCCGAAATCGTCGTATAATTTTCTACGCAGCCGTCTTTAGAGTCTTCATTTTTATTAGTAAGCAGGTTAAGAAAGTTAGCCAAAGCTGTAGCCGTAGGGAGCATTAGGAGAGAGCGCGCTGAGTGACCCAGAGAGCGGCTGTGTAGGAGACTATTATATTTTCCCAACCATACCTTAATGCGGTGATAACCTGTTTGGTGCTTGTTGACGTCTGTATCAGACTTTCCAGAGCTCGAATTGCCACTTCACGGTTACTTTGCTTTGTTTTCACAAACCAAAATCATATATTATTTCACTTGCTTAGTAATGTTTCATTTCCATCAGAAGAATAGGAAAGAGATGGTAATTTAAGGCGCGGACAGACGGTGCAACATTGCACGCAATACTGCAGGCAATGCTGCTGAAGCAGGATCGTTTTCTACTTCAGCAACATTGCGTGCAACAAATTGCGTCGTGTGACATGGCTCGCAACATTGATTACCTACAACGTTACGCGCAATGTTGCACCATGTGTTTGCGTCTGAAATGTTGCGTGCAGTGTTACGTGTAACCAGTTTCAGGGGTGGACAGATGCTACAACAATCCTGTTGCGCGCAATGTTGCACAGTGTGTCAGCTGCTTAAAGCTTACCTCCAGAGATAGCTGAGCTGCAAGGCAGATGAGCGCATGCGTGTCATCAGAATCCGTCATGACGTCACTACTTTGGGATTGCGGACCCCCTTCTTTCATTTTAGAAATAGCTTGGATAGCTGATTGAAAGAAAGTCAAACAGAAAATATTGAATAGGAAAAGGGAAGAAAGGATGGGAGAAGATAAATATTCAAAAAGAGTCATTGTCTTGGGATAAGTACAGTAATTTCCTGGAGATTTTCCTCGGATTTTTTTCTCATTTACAAATAAGTCTACAATCTTGCCTTTTTCGTCCTCTCCTTGTAGCAAAGCAATTTTAAACTGGAAGAAATGCGTGATAGGTGATTCTGGTTCGATGCGATTCGCCTCTGTGGCCGCCTCTTTGGCCTTAAAAAACAGAAGAAAGTTTAAGTTAGGTAAAACTATATTTAAGCTACGTTGATGGAAGGTTAGGATACTCACCTTGCTGTAGTCGCCGAGCATGATGAGGCATGAACACTTATTTCTCTGTAGAAATAATCACATAATAGACTTTTAGCCGTTTCAAGAATAAAAAATGCAGACATGAGCTAAACTAATATATATATATAAGAATAATAGAGCAGATTTCGTTTGATCGTGAAAAGGTCGCGGCACGAACACGGTCAAGGCGCAGCAAGGCAAGTCAACATTCTAGAAAACATCACGGTCGCGGCAGGGCACGGAAGGCTTCCGGCACTGACCGTGCCGCGACCTTTTCACAGTCATACGAAATCTGCTTTATGATGGGAATTAGCATTGGAATTTCCACAACACTTGGAGTGGCTCTTCATCCACTGTATCCAATTGGATTTTAGAAATGTTGATTTTTTTCGGAGGGAGAAAAACCCTCGAAGCACAGGGGAGTACCAACATATAACTCTACTCACATGTGATAGCGAGTCCGAGTATCGAACTCACAACCACCGCGGTGAGAGACACTCACCACTTACGCCACTCGTGTTTCAAGAGGAGGGGGACAGGTCATCTGGGGGACAAGTACGTGGACTTGACAAAAGGCTATGTCATTTTCATAGTTTTGAAATCGAATACATACCAGTAATTTAGCCAGATTTTTGTTGCCCTCCACTTCTTCTGACGTAAAAAGACTCAGAGAATAGTTATACCATGTCAACGCTTCTTGGTACTGTTTGCTCTGTTTCAGTATGGATTGCAAAGCATTAAAATACGAACACACCTTACCAAAATTTATATGAAATGGAATATAGACTCTATTGATTTATCACTTTTCTTACATCGTTTCAAGGACAAGGCATTAAATCGAGGTATGAATTTGATATATACCTCATTAGCCTCGCTTACGCGGTCCGTATAGGTAAGTTATGAAACTTCCGTGTTTTTTTGGTTTTTTTTCTTTTCTTTTTTACGTTCCACGGACCGATCAAGCGAGGTTTATAAACATGTTTATTTAAGGCAAACACAAAAAATAGGTTGGTGGTCCGTACCGCAAGCTATGGACCGCAAACTGGCCAATGAGAGCGCGTGAAATTACCTTGTCATATAGAAAATGGAAATACAGTAAGTAGTCAATGCCATGTTACTAGAGCCGGATATTTCAATCCAAATTATCTTGATTTTATAACGTAGTAGAAGTAGAGAAGGAATGTAAAAACTTTTATCAGTGGGTTATAAAGATTATTATTGTTAACTTCACGATTAACTTGCGGTGCGCAAATTCTAATTAGGGCCAACAATCCTTTGCGCGCTTCGTTTCTCATTCTTTTTATTTTGAGTGTCGTATTTCTTTTTTTAGTGATTTGTATACAGTTATTAAAAAAGGCGCAATATGGTTGCTTTCGGCATTTTACTTACGTCGTATGTAGCAGCTGCTTTTTCCCATAAAAGGATATGAAACATCTTGCGCATCTCAGCGTCCAGTGGTCTTCCTGTGTTGTGGCCTGGAAAAAAGTCCAAGGGTGCAACTCAATTTTACTGCGACTTTCGTTGTATCGCGCGGAACGATTTCAAAACTTCGATCGGTTTGGGTTTTTCTTAGCCGTCAATCATCACTTGGGGGCGGGAGTTATGCGAATCCGTGAAAATCATTGGTTGAATTGAATAACTCCTGCCCCCAAGTGATGGTTGACGGCTAAGAAAAACCCAAACCAATTGAAATCGTTCCGCGCGATACAACGAAAGTCGCAGTAAATTAGTAAGGTTTTGGGTATATCTGACTGCGATTATCACGTATGTAATTTGCGCACATGTTGTAATACTATTGAACACGGCTATCATTTATGAAAAGTACTAACCATTTATACAGTCTTCGACTAGTTCTTTAGCTTCTTGTGTCTGTTTGTTGCTAAGAAGTAGCTCCTTATTTTCACAAAAATATTAATATTTAGCACAGGGTTCGTACAGGATCCCTTGTGAGCATTTCCAGAACTTTCCAAAGCCCTTTAACTCAAATTTCCAAAAGCACAAAAATAAAGCCAAATTCATGGCTCTAAAACATTCAACATATATTTACCAATGCAAAACAATCAGCTACAAAAAAATCCATAACTTTTCCATAGCCTAGCGGACCAAAAATAAATTTTCCAAAACTTTCAAGGTCCTGGAAAAATGCATTATCAATTTCGTGTGTCCACCCGTAAAAGTAGAACTCGGTTTCTACTTCAGCGACGTTGCACGCAACAGTCGCACGGGTGGACACACGATGTACTTTCCCCGTCGAAACAACGTTTCAGGCAACTTTGCATCGTGTGCCGAGCCTTTACTGTTACCATTCTAATACTAGTGTCGTTTTCTGATTGATAGTATCCCTTTTAACCAAGTTCTCAAGATTGATATGTTAATATTAAGAATATATCCTTACCAAGTGTGCAAGTTGAATTTTAGCCAAGTCAGGTGAATTCTGGAATCTACTGGCAAGCATCCGAAGACACTCAAAAGCAGTTTCTGTCCTGCAAACGTGGTATAATTCCTAAGATTTAACTTGAGGCTTCTAGACTATTTTAGCGAATTTATTACAGTTTCATTACAACTAGTTGTCTTTACCTTTTGTACTGGTTGGCAAGTTGAACAATGTTTAAGCCCATTTGAACACTTAAATCTGGGTGCCGCAACGCTTCTTCTAGAACTATTTGATACACCGAATAAATCATTGAATAAAAGTGCGCACAGAGAGAGTAAGAAACACGAATTTTTCCAGGATATTAGTGGGAACAAAAAATTTCCGGTGGGGTCATAGGAATTTTATGTATAACTAAGCGTATAAAAAGAAAGTAGTGTTTTTCATATTTCACAAGATAATAACGAGTAAAAAATGGCTCTTCCTCTGACTGTGATACGTTGTTCCTGGATACACTAGCTTATTTTTCGTACCTGGCTGTACTGAGGAGGTAGCTGTATCTCCTATCATTAGTAACTCGATCTTTAGGTAATGGCCAGCTGGGTGGGGATACTCCTTAGATAAGTGAACAAAATAGGGTCAGTATTTATCCTCATTGTAAAGAAGAGGGGGGAGGGGAGGTAAACTCTTCTCCTCCTTCGGTGCGTTGTCAGCACGTTTATTGTCTAAAACTATTAAACACATTGCAGAATATACTTACTGAGTTTGCGAGCCCTGAGAAAAGAAAGAAATCGAGATGACATAAGTTTGAGAAATATTTTCGACGGCGGCAAAATTGCATTTTTTAGTTTGCTCTCTCTATTTATGGCAAGCGAGAATTATTTACAATGGTTAATATGGGACTTACCGACAGCGTTCAGAGCTTTCTGTAGGTGTTCCTTTTTGTCCCAATCAAGATACACGCGAGCCATTAGCCTTAATGTGATAGCCTGCTCAAAAGAAGAAGAAAAAAAACATTAGGGAAAATTCAACATTTTAGAAGTTGGAGGGATGGATAATTACTTGAGCCATTTCTGTGAAGAGACGTCGCACAAGCCAGTCCCAATAGACCTTTCCCGAATTCACTTGGATGATCACGAAACAATGGTTTCAAGTCCAAGTTGGCCTTGATAAACAAAAGAATCAAGTTCAGTCTCGACTTGGAACCATTGTTTCGTAATCATTCAAGCGAATTCGGGAAACTTCTATTACGTGATGAATGCGGTCAATCTATGATAAGGAGAGACTTATCCCAAGAGTGATGGCTGGACTAAAGTTTGACCAAATACCCAAATATGACTCGCTTGCCTGTTTTTTGTTTCCTACAGGCTTTTTTCCCTTTCCAAACTCGTAACTCTCTCTGGATATAAATAAAAGGTATCTGTTAGCTTTTTATGGTCTTGATCAGGCGATGCCTTAAAATAAAGCGCAAATGTTATTTTTATTTATAACCGAGAAATTGTCACGTGGTGTCCAGACGGACCAAAAATGGACAAATAAAAGCACACAGAGCCATGATCACGTTAAGGAGCTAAATGCTGACAATAGTGTAATGAATGGGTATCTATCGATCTATGAATGGCTTGCTTAATCAATTTGCTTACTTTAACCAATCAATGGAGTTCCTGTATTCCCTGCTGTGATAGGTGGTTACGCCAAAATTGTAGCACAAAATTGCTAACCTTGCGTTCTACATAAATGTATTGAAAGGCACGGATTGGTTAAAAAATCAACGTTCACACGCAACCAAAAAATAAAATGTCTTTAAATAACTATTTGATAATAGCAATTAAATAGTCATTTACCTCTTTCGGAAGGCGATGCAGCATCTCCCTTGCTTGGTTGACATAGATGTGAGCTTTGGCGTTTTGTGACATGTGAAAGACCTAGATAGAGAAAACAAAGAGTTTCCCCAAGACCTATTTTTATAGAGTGCCTATCTAGTTGGAAGAAAAGGCATCCTTCCCCTCTGTTACCCCCTCTGCGCCCCATTCCGCGCCCCTCCCTCTCCCCAAATCCCATCTCCGAACCCCACCGCCACCAATCCCCCATCCCCATCCCCATCATCCCCATCCCCATCCCCATCCCCAACCCCTATCGCCACCCCCTATCGCCACCCTACCCTCAGCTATAGAAAATTTTGAAATAAACCAAGAAAAGCAATTCTTTTAATCTCTAGCCTTTAGATAGCAATTAGTGAAAAGGGAGCAGAGACAAATGGCGGAAATCGTTAGATGAAATTGCTAGCAATTTTAATGCTGTACCGCTTCAGCTCGATAGCAGTATACACTCAATACATATTGTTCACTTTCGAGTCGTTGCCTTTCTTGGTCTGAAGTAATGTTTTCTTGTCCTGGTTTCGACCATATTTCCTTCAGATTTTCCCAGCACTAGGAGTGAAAATCGAAATAGTGTAACCATATTGCATAATTCTCGGCCCTTTTTTCCTTTTCTCACATCTGATTTGCAAGACGTAAATACCAAGATAAATACAAGTTAATAATCCCTTAGAGTCCCTCAGTTATTATTCTAACCCATCCATCCCCTAAAGTTGAAACAAATGATGCTCAAATCATAGTGCACACAGTGCAACGCGAAACTGTTGGTATTCATTTTAGAACCATACTCATGAAGTGTAAAACGCAACAATAAGATAAAGATTCGTACCTCTATAGCAAGTTGTAGGGAATTCTCGGCCATTGAAAAATCTTCACACTCTAAAAATTCAAAACAAAAATTTTAGGAAGTGAATGACAATGGAATAAGAAGAAGCCACTTATTTCTTGGTTGTAAAAACCTCGATGTCTCACAAGTGCAAAAACTGTGGCCTAATGAAATAGATGCAATACAAATTACCATTACATCGCTTTTCTTACTTACCAAGCCATGCTTTGCCTGTCTTTGCAGCCATCTTTCATGACAGTAAAATAAAAAGCTAGGATCAGAGCTATAGGTCTTGGTGATAATATATTTTTGTTTTAGAATTAGCTTTTACAAGCCTCATGTAATCAATTTGAGAAATAAATTTTTATTTTAGAATGAATTTTGAATTTCTACTGATATTACATTTATAAGTTCTTGCTTACCACTAGTTGTTTACGACAGGTGTGTTCAGTTGTGTCACTGGCGTTGGCCAAAAACGATAAGTTACAAGCCGCATGCCTCACTAAAATAGGAAAAAATCATATGACAGATGTTTTTTAAACCAATAGTGAAGGCATGCTAATTCAGGATTTTTTTAGGGGGTGCACCCCAGGATATATTGTTTTAAGGGGGATGCACTATTTATGATCTGGACTCGAGCATTAACAATTGATTGTAAATAGCTTATCTCAGGGAGTGCACACCATCTGCACCCCCCTGAATCCGCCCCTGATGCAAATTACATACACTTATGGGGATAAAATGAACATAATTGATGTCATCAAGGCCAAAAGATCGCCGGTGACAGATACTTTGTTGATGGTGGTGATGGCGAGAATGAATGATGATGATGATGGTGGTGATAGCGAGAATGAATGATGATGATGATGGTGGTGGTGATAGCGAGAATGAATGATGATGATGATGGTGGTGATAGTGAGGATGAATGATGATGATGGTGGTGGTGATAGCAAGGATGAATGATGATGATGATGGTGGTGGTGATAGCGAGAATGAATGATGATGGTGGTGGTGGTGATAGCGAGGATGAATGATGATGATGGTGGTGATAGCGAGAATGAATGATGATGGTGGTGGTGGTGATAGTGAGGATGAATGATGATGATGGTGGTGGTGATAGCGAGGATGAATGATGATGATGGTGGTGATAGCGAGAATGAATGATGATGATGGTGGTGGTGATAGCAAGGATGAATGATGATGATGGTGGTGGTGATAGCGAGGATGAATGATGATGATGGTGGTGGTGATAGCGAGAATGAATGATGATGATGGTGGTGGTGATAGCGAGGATGAATGATGATGATGGTGGTGGTGATAGCGAGGATGAATGATGATGGTGGTGGTGGTGATAGCGAGGATGAATGATGTTTGTGGTGATAGCGAGGATGAATGATGATGGTGGTGGTGATAGCGAGGATGAATGATGATGATGATGGTGGTGATAGCGAGAATGAATGATGATGATGGTGGTGGTGATAACGAGGATGAATAATGATGTTGGTGGTTATAGAGAGGATGAATGGTAATGAGGTGGTGGTGACAGTGAAGATAAATGATGATGGTGGTGGTGATAATGATGATGATGATGGTGATAGCGAGGATGAATGATGATGGTGGTGGTGGTGATAGCAAGGATGAATGATGATGATGATGGTGGTGATAGCGAGGATGAATGATGATGATGGTGGTGGTGATAGCGAGGATGAATGATGATGATGGTGGTGATAGCGAGGATGAATGATGATATCTGTGGTGATAGTGAGGATGAATGATGATGATGGTGGTGGTGATAGCGAGGATGAATAATGATGTCGGTGGTGATAGAGAGGATGAATGGTAATGAGGTGGTGGTGATAGTGAAGATAAATGATGATGGTGGTGGTGATAATGATGATGATGATGGTGGCGGTGATGGAAATGATAATAATGGTGATGGTGTCATAGCGGTGATAGTGATGAATTAATAATGAAAATGATAATGGTCGAGGAGTTGGTGGTGGTGGTGGTGATTAACTTACGCCTTGCATTTACAGTCTTGCTGTTTTTACCAGCAGCTTTCATCGCAACAGCCAGATTCCACAAGGTAACAGCACAAGTATGGATCTGAATCAAAACTGAATTGTGCTCTTTTCTTTCGAATTTTAAGCCATTTATGTCTTCTACGAGGCTGGTTATTCGATCAGCAAGCTCTGAAGAGCGAGCCGGATTCTGCTGATTTTGTCCAAGGTCTTTTACGAGTGCTAATGAAGGCAATAATATGCAAGAAAAAAAGAATAATCATAGCTCTAATTAACATTCTAGTAGGTTAAATGATTGATATGATAAATTAAGGTATTGCTCCAATCTTACTTTGTAATTTGTTGACATTTTTCGTTATTTCTTCAACATCTTTCTTCGGAATTTCCATCATCCTCTTTACCATGAAAATCCAAACAAAATTAGGAAAAAAACCAAAATGTTAAACAATGTTTAAAGGAATATTTTTGACAATTCTTTATTAGAAAGCACTTTAAACGTCTTTACATCCCTGGAGCTTAAAAAAGACAAAATTACAAATTGAAAGAATAGTAAAGATCAGAGAGATAGAAAGAGAAAAGAAGAGAGATGCTTTTCCGATAATTATCACACAAAACTTACCTCGGAAACAGTTTGGAAACTACAAGAAATGTCAAAGAAGAAGAAGCAAAAAACAAAAAGTTTTATCAACCCAAATCCAATGGATTTCGCGCGCTTTTGTGGCGCTGCTTTGATTCTGACGCGCGCGCGCGTTCAAATTTGGCGCCAACAAACCGGAAGTTAAGATAAATCCCAAAAATCGGTTTAAAAATAAATCCTTTATTTCAAAAATAATTTCTTTTGAAAACGTTCCTACCAAAAGTTGTAGAAATAGCAGGCAAGTATTTAAACTTACTTTTTCATTGAAGGAATTTTTTGAGAAAGTTAATTTTATGTCATCTAAAAACCGGAAGTCCCATGACCGGAAGTACAGTTGTCAGACCCGGGACGAAGCGCGAGACTGCAAGACAGGTTTTCTTTTTCATCTTCCTCCCTTGGCTTTTATGTTAAAATTAACTCTTTTACGTCAAAAAGAATCGAAAATGTCATTTATAAAGTCTAAAAAGGTGAGAGAAGACATTATAGAAACGAAAAGAATTTAAAAAGAAATGGTTATTTTTAAAATACTCTTATAGGATTCCTTGGCAGCAAAGAACAACTTTGCTCAAATGTTAGATGAATAAATCCCTTAACTTCATAGATTTGGTGAATGTTTTGCCCCGACAATGGACAACACTGACAATATTGAGAATATGTCCGACTTGTATCACAACGAAGAGTCTCTGATGGCTTACGAAAATGGATGTGGATATGAGCAAACAGCACAGAAATTACAAAGGTAAACGTTTAGATGGTTGGCAGATTAGTACATGCACTGTATGCAAAGAAAAATGGAGATGGACGGATTTATGCATGAAAAATTAGAGAAAATAGAAAGAAGAATGCTGTTGGGAAGGGCTCATCCATTAGCCTGCCTCTATCCCTTGTAAAACTCGTTTATTCCAAGATTTTCTAATTAATGGTCATGCAGTTATAACTGAATCCTTTGGAATACATGATAAAAAAAATCATGTATGTCCTAAAACCTGTAGTGTGAGGATACGATGACCCCTCCCCGTACACTATCACCACACACACACACACACACAGACATACTACACGTACCAAGAAGTTTGTAAGGGCATCCCATTTTCTTACCCATTTGCCCCTTTAATATGTAAACCAGTAATTCAATTTTTTAAATACTTTTCTGTAGCTTTGAGGAGAGGTTTTACAGCTTCCCAGAAGCAAATACTTATATTCAAAATTTCTTGCCTGAAGACAACATTTCCTATTCAAGCTTCCCAGATGATCTGGAGGCTACATCTGCAGTCTTTCAGCAATTTGGTTAGTTCCAATTTTCTCCAACTTAAAAGTTTAAAATTTTCTCAGCAAAAGAACCATATTGATTTTCAGTTTTGTTTTTTCCATAATAACTCCAAAATAATTGTTATTCATGTCAGAGTTAGGGGCCATTCATTATTTATCCCAGGTAGGGGGCTGGCAAGATTCATCCAGCCCTAACCCTAAACATTATGACCCCTCCCCCTAAAGATAGTCATTCTCTCTTTTTATCCATATCATTATTGTGATCCTGTCATGAATTTTTGATGCCCCCCCTGATTCTTGCCAGCCCCCCTGGCATAAATAATGAATGGTCCTTTAATCATCATATTATTAACTTTCTAAACATTGTTAATCTACCCCTACTCTATCCCCTGTCCCCACCCCCACCCCCAAATCCCTTTTACCAGCTCCTCAAAGATGATATTTGTGCCCAAGGTACCATTCATTCTGTATGGGCATGGGGATTGGATTTGGGCAAAGCACTCCAAAAAAATTGGGTTCAAAGTGGGGTCAGCCAAAACTTTTGGTCATACTAGAGGCTCATGCCAAAATTATATTTAGAGGGTCAGGTCAGGTAAAAGATATGTAAATGGAGAGAGGAAGGGTATATAAATATCCACAGACCAATTTTGGAAACCTGTCAGCCCCCCATCCCCCATCAACCCTATCCAATGCAATTATGGCCATTGCTAATTTGCATATATCAAATTAAAGCTTAATGAATTGAAAAAATGTTTTGTCACCACATGAAATACCACCAGTGAATTAGTGAATATGCACAGTTTTGAAACATGATGATAAATCATTGCAGAGTTTTAAGTGTTTAAAATGTACCAAAAACATGAAAATGAGGCTGGTCAGGCCAGTTGACCATCCTTCAAAATTTAAACTGCTGTAACTTCCCAGGTATTTATGCTAGCACCCTTAAATTTTGCTGATTTACTAATTTTAGTATGCTCTTTTGAATGCCAGGTATTACTTAAACAACTGAGCAGAAAGCAGTATTCCTCATTTATGGCTTTCTGCAGAGGGTCTGTCCCCATTTAAAATGAAAGGTCTCTAAGTATCTGGGAGGTTTCAAAAACAAGGTGGAGATAATTGGTCCTCTAGAATTGCTCACCATGAGCTTGTTAACTTATGATAAGAAACTAGAAACCATTTTAAAATGACACTTAAATATGTGTCACTAATATTACTTCTCAAGGATTTAGTTTTTTGACCCCCATGTGAGATTTGTTACTAGCCTGGTTTTATTATTCTTTTTTATAGATTCAATATTACGCCAACAAGTACATACAGAGATAGAAGTTTTCAAGGAAAATATCAACAGAATATTGACAGACCAGCAGTTTCAATTTAAACAAGCTTTTGGTCTTCCAGATTCAGTGAATACAACTGTGGTAAGGGTCGTTCAATTACAATTTTTCATAATATCTTGGGTTACCTGTGGGCTGTCACACAGGGGGCCCAATTTTTATGGGTTATCATGGTTATGTGTTACTGAAATCACTTGTTTTACATCAGTGATGTCAACCTTTTTTCTTGTTTATTTTCATTGATTTGTAAATTTGGTACTAAACCTCCAGGCTCAGTTTCTGAAGCAATGTATGAGTTTGGCCCCAACCCATTATTCCAGTTCTATATGATCAGGGAGCTTGGCCAGAAGTTCAAATGAAGGCCTTTAATGGAGGGGTTGGGCCCTTAGACCATGAAAGATTAACCTCTTGCTATGTGATCACGGATAAACCCCATGATGTGCGCATCTGTCTGGTGACTATACTATCATTGCTAGTCAGTTGCTGTGGGACATTTAAATGAAAGATTATCTTTGTTTTTACGTTTGATATATAAACTAGCCTGAGAAAACAGAGACTCTTTTCATAGGGGGTGGGGGGTGGGGGCAGAGCTATGTTTTTTAAGGCTAATATATAACTTGGTACATTTCAGGGGATGCATGTAGTGCCACAATCGGATTATGTGGAAGAGACAGGTTCTGGTGAGTAAAAGACACATTAAGATTTTCTATCATTTTTCATTGGTTCTATCCCCTTCCCTTCCCCCTCTTCTACCAACCCTCCCAGTCACACAAATACACTTAAAACTAATTTGCTATGCCCCGAATGTACTAGTCAACTGAAACCCCCACCCCTGACTCTCGGGACAGGGCGGGGAATTTAACATTCACGTGGTGTTAAATTTAGCACTTTTCCCCGAACTCCGAAGAAAGATTTGCCGTGAAAATTGTTAAAACTGTTAAAGTACGCATTAACTCTTCGCATCCCCGTGCATTCACGCTGTTAAAAGCGCGTTAAATCCCCGCCCTGTCCCGGGAATTGGGGGTCGGGGGTTTCAATTTTGACTAGTGAATAAATCCACCTAAACCACTGATTTTTCGTACTTTTCTGTCTGAAAAACTTGGTTCTTGGTTTCAGAGGAATGTCAGGTCATGACTGAATCTGATAAAACTGAATCTGATGGCAGCGAGAACACAGTCGGGAGATTACGCTGGTAAGTGTATTTATAATATCTATTGATAATAGCAGATTTCTTAAAGAAAGCCATTTCAGTGTTATGATATACCGTACCGCGTACGTGCTGTAAGTCAGTATTGTATGTTTCCCACTCATACGATAACCATTCTTATGGGAAGCCATTTCAGTGTTACTGCATACCGTACCGTGTACGTGCTGTAAGTCAGTACCGTACGTTTTCCACTCATACGACAACCATTCTTATGGGAAGACATTTCAGTGTTGCTGCATACCGTACCATGTGCGTGCTGTGAGTTCTCCACCTACTCATATGAAAATCGCTTTAACAACCGTCAGTCTATGCATAAGAATTTTTATTGGGATTGGTTCAATTAATAGGTATCATATGGAGAACCATCCGTCAGAAGAAAGCTTTACGACTCCAGAAACCCAAGAGGTTGCGCAAAACGACGAAGAAAAATTAACTCTGGATTTCCTGGTGAGAATGCTGACAGCTGATTCTGCAATCACTGCTGCATTAAGAAGAAAAGAATACGCGTCTTAGAGAAACCATTAACGTAAGTAAATTTTAAGTGGTCAGGAAAGCGTTCTGCGCATGCTTAAAAGACCATATCCAACACTCGATTCTACAATCGGGAGAATCTACAGAGTACTCAGTTGATGTAATGTATTAAAAAAATCTATTGTTGTCTACTGTCGTTCTATCTATTGTGTTATGTGTTGTTCATTGTATTTTCATGAATACATTACATCAACTGCGTGCTCTGTAGACCCTTCCTATCTACAATCCAGTTCCCAGAGCCTCTTTGTCAGCACGGAAAAACAGTACGACGAGATTGCTCTAGCTAAAGCTCTGTTAGTTTTCAAGTACAGAGCAAAAGGCCACGTTCGAGATATTAAAATTCAAGCACGATACCGAGGCCCTCAGGAATAAAATGTCCAAAATTGCATTAAAACTCAAAAGATCAGTAGATATAGCGCTGTAGATTCGATTATAACGTTGTTCAGTAGTGAGCTGACTAGCATTGCTCCCAAAATGTTATTATTATTGCCCAAAGGTAGGAACGTCGTATGTGTACATTATCTTATCCCTACCATATAAATTTATTTGGAGATCCACTTGTTTGTGATACATGAAGTATGCTTATGAAGCCTCGCGATCAAGTCTGAATTTATGGAAGATATCGAACGTGGCCTATTCGAAAAAATGGCAGTTCATGTGCGCAGTAAGAAAGACATGGCCATTGATCTCGTCCCTAAAAATACTTTACCAAACAAAAAAGCAAACGATTTGAACTTTTATAAGTAAGAATTCGGCTCACTTTACTGTCAAATACTCGTACATCCGCTTTATTCCGACTCACTTTCCTAACATTTGCGTCACGATCTACATTTTTCTTGTGTATACTAGTTCTTTCTGTGCATTCCTTTCGCCACATGGATCCAACTTTATTATGGTTGAAAATCACGAGTGCCTTAAGGCGTCTTCCAAGTTATCATAATTATCAAAATAAAACTCGACTTCCTTCGATAAACACTATTTCGTGTATGTTGTAGTACATTTGCCAACCAAAAGGGAAGCTTTGTGATTTTAAGCCTTGTTCACACTAGCATCGTAATCGTAGTAGCAATCATAATCTTAAGAAGTTTACGATCTAGTGTAAATCAATACGACGCAAGAAGATTCGTTAGCCTCGCTTTCGAATCTAGTTCCCGCCAGTTTCGAAATTCTAAGCATGATTGAATAGTGACTGGCGATTATGATTACTACAGTATGTTTTCTTGGTTCACACTCAATCGTAAAGGGATCGTAATCGTAATTGTAGTCGTAAGGAAACAAAACCGGGAACAAAATCTTCTGATCTTAGCTTACGATTACGACGCTCTTGCGATGCACCTTACGACGGCGCTTAAGGCAACGATTCTTGATTCACACTAGGTTTTAGTGTTGCTTACGATTGCGATTACGATTACGACGCTAGTATGACAAAGGCTTTACTGCGCTGTTTTGATTCAGTCGCGTTTGGCGGGTGAAATCGAGATCGAACCGTAATAAGTGTAATTTGTTTTCGTTGAAAATCAAAGTTATATTTGCCCAATCCTGTTATGTAACAAACCCACTGGAATTCTATCAGCGCTAGCACCTTGTACCTGCACCTTCTAGATTCTGTCAATGTTTTGATTCCATGGCAAAATACAAATGCGCACTCAGTAACAAAAAACTCATAAATCATTGCTAACAAGTTAAGTGTCAGAATGTCGGCAGCCCGCAGGGGTCTCTCCAATTAACATGTCTAATGACCTTGACCGTCACTTTAATAGGCACTGAACTGATGTAGAATGTCTGTATTATCATATCGTTAACAGCAGTGTTGGAAATGCTCGGATATCGACCAAATTAACTAGTCTCTTAAGTCTTTGTGTGTGTATATGTGTGTGTTTTAATTTTATTTTTAACTTAATAATAGAGTAGTATTCGTTAAACTAGAAAAGAAAATACGGACAAAAACAAAAACAAGTCGTTGGGAATTAAAACAAAGAGACGAACATAAGCGAAAAAAGACGTACGGAATTAGTGAACTATTCTTAAGAATTTGTAGGGAATACGTTTTCTGTACAACTCTCTGTCAGTGGATAGGATTTACTATCTTGATAATTAAAACAGACTGACGAAGTACAACTTTTGATAAGAGTGACCTCGTTTGTTATACACGGATCGCAAATTTCGGCGTCGTCTTTCATGTGGGGTAGAATTTAAAGTCCAATTGGGCATACGTAATAAATATTTGTACGTGCTAGTTTACTTTGAAAGCAGATTTTATACATAAACATTGTTTGCAGCCGACATACGAAGTCAAAACTGTACATAAACAATTTAAATGAAGCACTACCACTCATCTTCTACACACTTCATGCCCGATTGGACTTTGAATTCTATCCCACATGAAAGACGACGCCGACATTCGCGATCCGTGTATTGATGCATGACAGCGTAAAGTAATGAGAGCTAATAAGCCAATATTAAGACACAAAGAGAGTTATATAAAGACTGGGCCAATATCTATACGAGATGTGGGAATCCAGCTATTAAAAACTCTATAATGATGGCTTTTGGTCTGTGTATTCCATTCAATTCAGTCAACCTTCAATTTCCCTTTAATCCTTTTCGCATTTCAATCTACTCTATTGTATGTACTCTCCTGTTTTCTGCTGTCCACTGCATGCACGAAGATGTAAGGTGTCAAAAATATACAAAAAGTTAATCAATAAAGGAACATTTTTTTTCGAATATACGCCTCCCGTAACTCACATTTCCGAAAAGCGCTCGTAGTGTTGTTTTCAGACGGAATCGTACATAGCTTTTGCATAAGGAATGCAGGCACGCGCGCAAAACGTCAAGACGACAAAAAGAATCGCAAAACTATTGTGTAAAAAAAATCTACGCCTTTCGTGACTCATGTCATTTAGTATTGCGTTAAGTGCTCGTATAGTGTCATTTCCTGATGGAATCTTTTCGAATTAACGATGCTCGTAGCGGTCCAGTATTAATAACTTGAGGCATTTAGATCACCATGTGTTCACGCACAAGTGTGTTGCGGGTATCAATCCGGTTGCTACTTTATTGATCTGCGTACACAAGTAACACTATAAAGTGACCGGTAGTGCCGATGTTCTTGTTAAAAGTACCCGTGAGATGATTCCACATGTTTCATTTAATTGTTTATGTGTTGTATAAAGTACCCGTTGCCTCTGATCTTTCAAAACTATTTTTAATTGTTGTAAAAGCGCAATGTAGTGGCATGTGTATGTCGTCTAGTCTAGAGCACTAGGATTTTATGACCTTCAGTAACTCAACTCACTCAACTGCAATAAGTGCAAAAATTCAGGGCTCAAAGTATTCAAAACACTCGACTATGAAGTCAATCGAACCAGTCCAGAACTTTCCAAGACTGTCTTTTATACTTTTCTTAAAATCTTATTAAAAATTTCCTTTTTCTTGATTGTTACTTTATGATCTTTTCATCACTGTTGCTACAAGATAAAGATTTGATGATACTGTAAGAGGTAGATTTTTTACGAATCAATATAGTTCATAATACTTTCAAGTATACGAATAAACGTTTTAATTTCGACATGTTTCGGCATATCTTATGCCGTTTTCAAGAATAAGAATACAAAGTTCAATATAGTTCAATATGATATGATTCCACATAAATTTCTCTATAATTGCCTGTAGAGCATCCCCCGTGATACCTTTGGTCTTTCAAGCCGGTTCTGAAAAATAAACAGGATCAGTGTAGTATAGTGGTATCAAGACTGGAATGCTGTACTTATGATTCACACTATGGCTCCTTTATAAAACAACCCTACCCTCGTTAAAGTAATGCGATCGTACATTGGTACGCATCTTTTCTGCGCATGCTTTTCGTTGGTTGGGATTCCTGTGGTAGAGCTTTTTCAATATGGCGGAT
>WUAP02016681.1:0-19665 GCA_015163945.2 Stichodactyla helianthus | reverse complement strand
ACGCTAATGTTAATCTTCAAATTCTTGCCCCCCCTCGCGTACGTCCCCCCCCCCCCCCACCCCCCACCCCCTCCGGTAGATATCAAATCCGCTTTGCTGTATCGTGAATGTGAAAAACGATTTGTTTTTCGAATCTTTTCAGTGCCCTTTTCACTCGCAAATCCTCGCAAATACTACGGGTGCACCCTCCCGAGGAAGAAATCCTGGATCCGCCCTTGCCGGAATTAAGACTGGGCGCAAACGTTTCGTCCACAGAATCCAATGCAAGATGGCGGCACTTCTTGAACTCGTTCAATCCCACAATTCTATGTGGCACGAGTTCATTTCGATCTCTCCGTTGAATTTCGGAAAGACGATATATTAACCACTACACAAAAGTCCGCAAGCAATGACTCTATTTCATTATGACGTCACGGCTTGTTTACGAGGGGGATATAGAATCGTGCACAAAATTCGGTCTGCTGTTCCTAAAGAAAAGTTTTCTCTCAAATTGTCTGGTTTCCAAATATAAGATATAATGTATTTGAAAGCTGTTTCCGCTTTTCCACGGTCCACAAAACGTATTTAATATCGCTTTTCTTTGTGTGTTTTTACTGTTTAGTCCATCCAACGACCATGATCCTTAGCGTTTAAACAACAAATGTTTTGATGTGATGTCATAGTCAAATAGGTCAATAACTTATTCACTTGCCTAACCGATTTCCCATTTCTTGTAGGCGTCCTTCGCACCAGATGCTGAGAGTACTGGTACCAAGTTTGATTCCCGGACAGGACGACCGGACTGGGCTGTACAATCTACTATATCCCCTCTCTCTGCTAAACGACCTCCTCCACCTGCAGTTAGACCGTCTTCTGAAGCGTTGGGTAAACGAAGAGAATCACGACACCCGCCATGTAAGATCACCCTATTCATCTGCCGTCTTTGGTTAGAAAATGCTTTAATTCACATGATCACCGAGGATTCGCCCTTATATCTAGTTTATTTTATGAGGCGTTTTTGCAAAGGTTTTAAAAAATTTCCAGTTTGTTAACACTAGATCATTTAAAAAGGTTCGTGTAGTAAAACGACCCTAACAGCGGTTACGCGGGAGACTGACAATAGTAAGTAATGCAAACTTCCAAATATTTAACTTGTCGCGCGACGTTAGAAGTTGTTACCGCTCCGTGGGCGATCCAGCAGTTTTCGACGTGCCGTACCGTGACCGTGATGGTGTCAGTGCATTTTCATTGGACGAACAGTGATCTCGCGTTCAAAGAGTAAATATGGCTTGGTTTCTGACTTCGTGCAACCAAAAAAAAAAAAAAAAAACGTGCTTCGGGTGGTAATATACTACATTTACTCTGTAACTTTGAAAAGCAACAAAGGACGCATACCATTACTTGGCTATAAAGTTTAAGGTTTTGAAAGCAGAATTCAGCTTAAAAAATGCAAAAACTTCAGTTGAAATTTCTATTCTTCTTTATTACTACATTTCTACATTTTTCTTATAATACTTTTTTTTCTTACAGCACAAGACTTGTTTCCTGCTCAACCCTGGGCAAGACCTCCCGACTACGATTCAGACGAAAATTCGATTTGATACAACCATGAGTCTGCTCATTTCTAATATATATATTATAAATAATATTGGGCAAAATAATATAATTTCCGGATTCAAAGATATAGCATATCCCTACAAATAATATAAGCACGAAGTAGTAATGGTACTAGTTCCACTAGAAGAAAGAAAACAGTATCGGAGCCTATGGGCTTACTGTAAGCCTTCGTAGCCCTTCCCATCTGCACCAGCTATATGCAGGCTAGCTTACTGCATATAGTTAGAATAATGTCGTCTATTATGTGGGGTCTGTATATATATTACCAGCTGAGCGAACAACTAGCTGCGCAAAGCATTGTTGGACAAAACCTCCGGCCCTCACTTTTTGCTTTGAAAATCATTTTTCGCGTGGTTTTTGGATAACACAAAAATAAAATTTCACTCTTTTTAATACTTTTGGACTTTTTTAGGCCTCAAAATACATCGGATTAAATTTCCAATTGTTTTCAGGTTGACAATCGTGCTTGAACATAGGGCCGACCACGAAAAATCCCAACGGACTGTGATTGGTTAGAGAATTTTTTCCCCGCTCAGCTGGAAATGCATGCACGAACCGCAGGTGCAACTCTTGTGGGCAACCTCCATGCATGCAACTTTCAAGTGGACTCGAGAACTATATTATATTTTAGCAATGGTGTGCGAAAAAAAAACAATCATTGACAATACAGTTTAAACTGTTTAAGAGGCCTTCTGCTTCTTGAAAAGGAGCTTTATGACAAATGCCCTATGAGATTCCCGATTTACAGGCTTTGGCGCTAACAGTATCATTGGTTGACTTGCCGCTTATTGCTACAGCTTGCTTGAAGTCCTTCTTGACTTCTTAACTGAATGAACATTCATTCAACTACAATTTCCGAAATAGAACCTGGAAATCTGGATTTTTTTTTTTTTTTTTTTTACTAATACAGCGGCCATCTTGAATATATTAATTTTTCATTGTTTAAATCTCAATATTATGGGATGTCCAGGGGGCAACTATTGATTAATTTGGGACCATACTTCCAGACATCGATTGCTGAAGCGTCGTATGGCAGGGCAAAACCATTTACGCGGGTCAGCTGGAGATTTCGGCTCCAACACCGCTATCTATAATGACTAATCAGGGAACTCGGCCGAAGCCTAAAGAGAGAGATTAGTCGGCCCCGACCATTTAAGATTAACCTCTTGCTATGATGAGTAATGTTAGAAATTTCCGTCTATCAGAGCGACTAGTCCTTTGACACTGATCTATGTGGGAGGTGTTAGAAAAATTAGACATGCGCAGACCATAGTAAATTAAAGAGCATGTAGAGCAATCAATTTCTTCATTCTCAAATAAAAAATAGATTCCGCACTGTTGAGATGCTTGGTACTTTAGTGACAAATCAGCGTTTATGCCATTAAATCGGAAATCTCTAAAAGGTACCAGTTAACTCTGCCAGATCGAGATCCTTTTAGATTTTAATTATCACCCTAAGACGTACCAAACAATCACTAACCCCTAAAAGGTATGATGAACACCTCTTTCCCTCGCTAGGGGAGTCCCCCACCCCCAGGGGTCGCCGTAGTAGTCGATCGGGAATGGAAATTTCTTATTTTTAGAATACAAAATCGATAAGAAGGCGAAATTTTAGAAGGTATCTTTTCAAGCGATTCTCTCAAAAATGAGAATACGAAAAATCGCCCCATGTAAGGGAATCCGGAATCCAGTACTTGTCAGCACCATTTCCAATTCCTTTTATAGCCTTCTTCGCAGCCGTTATAACGGTCATCTAATAACGGCTGCGAAGGAGACTAGATTTTTTTACACGGGGCAAGAAAAAGGATAAAAAAGGCAGAGAGAGACTAGCGCATTTATGCATGGCTTCTGCCGGAATCAAACGTTTTTGTACTATATTGGTCTTCCTGTGGTTTTATCTACGAGTCGTTCCAGTCAGTAGCCGTGAGAAGTGCGAGGCTACATAGTCGCAGCTCCCACGATCCTCTGCCTCTTTTAGCTGGGAAAAATGGCTCTCGAAAGGTTCGTGGAAAAGTAGAACAGTGATTCAATCCATGACATCCAAGCTAATATAAGAAACCATCGACTTACTTTACCCTCTAGACCTCAAATATAAAGTTTAATTGATATTGTGGTCAGAATTTTTATTAAGTTTTTTGTATCTCTGATCGTATATTTTTTGGATATATTTGGACATACTATGAACGATCATGGCGACATGAACTGAGTCAAACGATTCGAATTCTGTGTTTCGTTTGCGAAATAAAAATGATAATATAGTCACAAATTCTTATTATTATGAATTAATGGCTATAATTAAGTATGGCTTGGGTCAAAGATGATTTTGAATCATATTTTCATCACTATACGTACACATGTATGACGCTAACTATTGGAAGCTGACCGAATAACACTAAGAACGTCTTTTGCTACTAGCTTTGTCACTAATATCGCATTTGATTCTGGTTTTATGTTCGCATAATTTTACTATTCCAAGGCTTGTGTTCAAACCATTAAAATTTTTATTGCTATTTTGTGAAGTTCTTTGGATTTGGTTGTATGCATATCTCGCACACATGATTTCATCGATTTTTGCTTATCTTTTAGGAGCGAATTAACTTGTAACATTGTCACTTCTGTTGTTAAATGCTCATGAGGGACAGTCATTTGGTCTCAATCCAATGTTGTATCATCCTTTGTTTTCAAAGTCAACCAATGCAGTAAACTAGCTATCCCAACTATCACAAGACTAACTTTGTGCTGTAGTTTTGTACACACTAGCTCCCATCTCTTCCCATTACAGGGAGAAGGTCCCACGAGTTCCCGAAACTCTACTCAAGAAAAGGAAGAGCCTTGAGAAGATCAAGGCAGCCAGGGAAGCAGCCAGGCTTGCACAGAAAAAGGTAATAACCATTAAGTCTTGTTACTGTTGAGCATCAGTATTAACAGTGTGAGACAGTGCATTTCATGGTCCAAAATTTGTTGGGAACTTTCAAGTTTAAATCCAGCATTAAAACTTCAAAACAAAATTTGTTGGCAAACCTGCAAACTCATTTCCCCCCCAAAATTGGAAATATGTTGTAAATGAAGTTGGCCCTCACTTTGCCTCTGAAGTTCAGTGAAAAACTGGGCATCAACTGTACTTTGTCCTGAAAATCACAAAACCCAAAACAATGGTGGTACTTCTGATTCAGCCCCACAATTCTGTGTGGCATGAGTTCATTTCCAGTCCTCTATTGAATTTTGGAAAGGCAAATTGTAATTTTGCTATTAAAACCTATTCTATTGTACTCTAGTTAATAATTGATGAATTTTATGTGTAGATATCTTGACTTTATCCTTTGGAATCCAGATCAAATTTCTGTCTATTTAATTTTTCTTCTAGAAAAACTTGGTGACTCAGTTCTAGTTGTAAACTTTGAAAAGCTGTGCTGCTGGGTTCTTAGACATGACTTAAGTAATATATCCAACATAGCATCCAATAGGTTGGCCCCTATTGGCTCTGTCTTAATGGTATATGGGAGCCAAGTGTCTAGAACACATCTTTCTTGAGGTCTATTCCCCTACCATGACGTTGGAGATCAAAACTACCCCCAGTTAATTCTGGTTTGGTGTGGTGCACTGCATATTCCTTGTGCTTCCCAGAGTCACTCTGTAACATTTACTGGGGAGATAAACCATGCGGTGAACAGTACAAAAACATGGAAGCAATAATTTTAATTATTTATTCATCTAGGTAGTGAAAACTCTTGTTTTCATTTTCCTTATTTCATTACAATTTTGTTCATTTATGCCCTCTTAGACTCAACGTGCCAAGAGAAAGGTTATTTTTAAGAGGGCAGAGCAGTATGTCAAGGAATATCGACAAAAAGAAAGAGATGAATTGAGGCTCAAGAAGACTGCAAAGGAACATGGCAACTTCTATGTTCCTGCAGAAAATAAACTTGCTTTTGTCATCAGAATAAGAGGGTAAGACTTCTCTTACTGCGGTTTTCCGTTTTCTGCGAATTCAGACATTCCAACGGCTAGTGGATTTTTGCTGCCGCCAATAACAAAGATAAGAGGTACCGACTAATTAGCATTGATTGACGGCAGTGAAAAACCCATTTCACAACTAGCCATTGGAATGTCTGAGTTCACAGAAAATGGAAAACCGCAGTAAAGTGATAAAATTATTTGATAAAAATGTATTCATTCAGTCACTAGTTCAGTGGTAGAGCATCTAGCCAGGATATGCAGAAGGTCATGGGTTCAATTCCTATCAGCTGAAGTCAGAATTTTTTTAGTTCCCTGTCAAGAGCTAGTGACAAACTGAATAAATTTCTATCTTCTCTTTCTTTTCTGAGTATCTTTCTATCTAAATAGTTTGTTACACTAAATTACCAATGTGGCATCCAATAGGTTGGCCCCTATTGGCTCTGTCTTAATGGTATATGGGAGCCAAGTGTCTAGAACACATCTTTCTTGAGGTCTATTCCCCTACCATGACGTTGGAGATCAAAACTACCCCCAGTTAATTCTGGTTTGGTGTGGTGCACTGCATATTCCTTGTGCTTCCCAGAGTCACTCTGTAACATTTACTGGGGAGATAAACCATGCGGTGAACAGTCAATTTTCTTTTCTATAAGTTAGTGAAGTGAATCCATATTAATGAATTTCTTTTAGTACAAGAAAGTCATTTGGTAAAATTCTGATCTTTGAACTTGTAAATATTTCAGTATCAATGGTGTCAGCCCTAAAGTGCGCAAGATTCTTCAGCTCCTCCGTCTCATCCAGATCAACAATGGAGTTTTTATTCGTCTCAACAAGGCCTCTCTGAACATGTTGAGGATAGTTCAGCCTTACATCGCTTATGGGTAAGAAAAATCTTAAGGTCCTTGAAACATCACAAATAATTTGCCATGATGAAAACTGGAATTCTTTAGCTTGGATGTAATGTTTACCCATTTCAGACCACCTATTTTCCTCTTGGGAATAAGATTCTTTGTTTGAATTTCATACATATTGACATATCTTCTCAAGCATTTCTGAGAAACAAAGAAACAAAACCCAAGGGATTTACACATGATTTGAAATGAGTAAACATTGCCCTGAAGCTAAAAAAGCTTTTGTTATGGATTTTTGCATGGGTGTATGCATCTCAAATTGTGTTTGTGTAATTTATTCAGATATCCCAACCTAAAAACTGTCCGTGAGCTAGTCTACAAGCGTGGCTATGGCAAAGTTGATGGTCAAAGAATTGCTCTCACAGATAACTCCATTATTGAAAAAGTCCTTGGAAAGTATGGCATTATCTGTGTAGAGGACCTCATCCATGAGATCTTCACTGTTGGAGAACACTTCAAAGAAGCCAACAACTTCCTTTGGCCCTTCAAGCTAAGCTCACCTAATGGTGGTTTCCGTAAGAAGACTACCCACTTTGTTGAGGGTGGTGACCATGGAAACCGTGAAGTCCATATTAATAATTTGGTGAGAAAGATGAATTAACTCATGTAAATCTCGAAAAAACTCAATAAAATGTTACCATCAAGCAAAACTTGTTTTTTTGTCTGCTGTTTTATTGTTTGATTGTAAACATACCAGTTTCTTGAATGGTTAGGAAGGGGGTTTGTAAGTAATTGTGTTTCCTACCTTGTTTCAAGGGTTTACACTTAGTTCTCTGGTTTTTCTCCAAAATCAAAATGTGAGTTGTCAAATGTGTGTTGATCATGTAAGCGGAGTTTGAAATGGCAAAACCACTTATGCGTCAGCTGGAGATTTGGGCTCCAATAGAGCTATTCATGATGACTATTCAGGGAGCTCAGCTAAAGCCTAAAGGGAGATATGAATATGTGGACTGCGTGGGACTGAAACATTGACCAGAAATAATGGAATAGAGCTTAGAAGAGGGACATCTGAATCCCAGAGAGGATGGAAATAATTTTTATGAATTTATTTCCAAGGGTCTTTCACCCAGAATAACCTCCTTTCTAAGCACTATAACTTTCCATTATTTCTAGCCCAAACAAGCTCTTTCTATCTCTGAGAATGAGCACTTTGATGCTTTGGTCCAAGTGGGAGGTGTTAGTTAAATTTGGGGTAATACACTACCGGCTGAAGGACAACGTAGATTGGCTGAGAGAACAAAACCAACAGACAATCAAAAGGAGGCAACTTATCTTTTGTTTTTGATTGCTATTGTTTGCTTCGTTCTATTGTTTAGACGACTTTTGTATTCTTCTCTCAGCCAATCTACGTTGTCAGCGACCCAAAATTTGATGTGCCCATAAGATGGTGAAAGCAGAGCATTCTTGAGTTTCGCCATTCTCAAATAACAAAACATTCTCTCAAATTTTGAAATCGCTTAATATCAAAAATAACAAAATGTCAAAAACTGTGCGCAACTGTTTACGCTAGTATTCATTTTTTCGAGGTTTACTCGCTAGTTTCCATTTGTTTTTCGAAGAGTGGGTTACCTGTGGTATAGAGTTAGAGGCGTCCTGAACGCACGTGGAACAAGATGGCGGACGAGTGAAGTAAAGACTTTACAAGTCAATCAATTTATATTGCTTAGCAGAAACTTGTTTTAAACTTTTTGTCGTTGAATAAAAAAGTTCTTAAATCATGGCTTCATCGTCTACCACAGTATTGAAATCAAAGTAAGTAAGAGAAATTGAGTTAGTGTAAGTAAACTTTTTACTTTCATGTAGAATAAAGCATGTAAGCTTACAGTAAAGTGAATATAAACTGTGTTTTAAATTCTATTTATTACTTTAGCTATGAGATTACCTCTAAGATTGAAGCTTTGTACACTGGAGGCAAAGTTCAGGTAGGGATTCATTAACAAATAACCTAATGATACATGCTCATTAAAGCTAGTTTATAATAAGTTAAAGTGCAACTGAACCCTACAGGATCACTTTGTCATTTGAAAGATCTTTCAAAATAAGCAAGAATGCTGTTTACTGTTCGACAGTATCTCTTTTCGTTACTGAGATATTCAATATTTAAATTGGAAATTGATGACATCATCAAAGGGAACCAGCAAAAACCCAAACCATAAAAGTAAGGATATCTTCCTGAGAATTAGCCCAAATCAAATGAAACTCGTCATAAATAATGTATCAGGGATAACAATCATTTTGGTGTATATTATCAACGTTGTCTATCGTGCATTGCCATGGAAACACTGTGAACCCGGGCTCTTTCACAAAAAATTTTGAAAGTTTTAATTTTTAGCTAAGATAAAGGAACTATTTTCTTAATCGAAGACAAAAAAGGGAACTTTATATGGGTTAAATGAATTTGGTAACAAGCCATCTCACAGTTGCGAAAATGTGGGATTTTAAGTTTTCCTTTAAAAGAGCCTGGGTCTGAGAGAGTTTCCATAACAACACTATTATATACACCAAAATGATTGATATCCCTGTTACATTATTAATGACAAGTTTCATTCGATTTGGGCTAATTTTCAGGAAGATATTCTTACTTTTATGATTTGGGTTTTTGCTGTTTCCCTTTGATGACATCATCAATTTCGAATTTAAAAATTGAATATCTCGGTAATGAAAACAGATATCATCGAATGATAAATGGTATTCTTACTTAATTTCAAAGCTCTTTTAAATGACAAAGTGATCCTGTAGGGTTCAGTTGCATTTTAAGTTACACTTTCAATCCTAGCCATGAGTCATGTATGTAGTATTTAAAAAATGAGCAGCAGTGTTTTATCAAATATAAAAACCCGAGGCGTAGCTGAGGGTTTTTGATATTTGATAAAACACATACTGCTCATTTTTTAGATGGCTTAAATAACGTCTAGGTATGTTCTCATTTTCTACTGAATTTTTAAGGAATGAATTAAATTTGGCAGAGAAAATCCAAGTTAAAGTTTATGCAAATGAAGACAATTCAATATCAGATATAAAAACTCCTTCATGGTCAATGATTTCTATTGTGTTTTGCTCATTAACTATTCATGAGCTTTTTAAGTTAACTTATAAATACTACAGAGTATGTAATTCCAGAAAATACTCAACCACCCCCCCACTTTCCCCAAATTCCCCACCCAAAGGGGTCCGAATGAGAAGACTTGCCCTGCCCCCAGTATGTCCAATGCATAAAGGAAGTACACTGAACCAGAGCAGATATCATGTGAATAGGAAATGAAATTATATGAATATGTAGACATAGGAAATGAATAGGAAATGATATGATGAACTGGTAACAATGTATAGCTGAACCATATGTACACTGCAACTATATATAGGGGGAAATTCATGATAAGCAAGTTTATGATACAGGGGTGCTTCTAACTAGCTACCCTACCTCTTCAGTACTTAGTCTAAGAATTTGTCTAGTTTTCAGGGGATGAAGATTACCTCTTTTGCTTATGTACAGAAAAGGTTCAGGTTGTTCAAGTCAACAGCGGAAAGATTCTCCATTCTCTAGAAGAGGTACAAAAGTAATGGCCAAAAATAATCTAGACTTAAGTGTTTATGATTGAAATATTGCAAACACAAGACTTATCATTAGCATATAAGCATGTAGAATATATTGTTCATTGTTTACTATGTTTGTTTATTGCACAGTAAGGGTCAATATCTGTGTGATAAAGCTGTGAATAAAAACCATAACCATGAAGTGATACAATATCATTTCATGGTTAACTGTCCAATGATATTTTAATATATTAAAAAAATTTTGTGTGTTATCGTATTGACCTTAAATGTGTAAATTAAACAAATTATGACATATTAAGAGCTTGATAATGTTTTTATTCACTTGTTTTCTATATCATACTGTTCACTCATTCACGGACTCACTCATTCATGAGATGACAAAAAGCTTGTGAATAAAAACAATATAAAGCTCTTAACATGTAATAATCTTTATGTATCATGAGACATAGATGATTCTAGTATCCTTGTTCTCTGGACCCTTCTTCCCTTCGGTCTTTGTCAAGAAGTGGTTTGTAATTTTTGAATTAAAATAATAAGTAATATATAAAGTATGAGCGGGAGACCTTTATGGGCATTTTATGCATATAAAGGTTGATCGCAAATACTTTATATCACTTAGGAAATGTCTAGGACTATATTTTCATGTTGTAGTGATTTTTAAAATGAATTGAGTAATTTTGACCGAGAAAATTCAAGTTAAAGTGGAATGCAAATGAGGACAAATCTTTATCCAAAATTAAAAACTCCTTCACGCTTATGATTTTCCATTGTTTTGGGCTCATTAATTATTCATGAATTTTCTAATGAAATTTATTTAACATTTCAATGTCACTGACATCATTCTCATCATCACTGCTAATAAGAAAATAAAAAAAGATGGTTTCAGGTGATTTAATTTTCCCAGAATGTTTGTTTCTCAGCAAGACAAAAATATTTTTGTACAAAACATTTTGCTAGTCATTCATGATACATTGAATAATATAGTAACAATTACTTTTAGGAAGGAGATGTGATTTCATGCTTTGCTGCTTCTCCTGATGATCAAGTAAGTCACAAAATTTGTCATGTTTTCAAGGTACAATTATGCATGTTGCTAACTTCAGTGATTCTTGTACAGTTTTTAGTGACAGCCAGTAAAAATTTATTATTGAAACAGTGGGATTGGAAGGAAGGAAAGCAGACAAAGACATGGAAGGTAATTATAAAAAGGGAGATACTTCTTATATCCTAATCTAATTCAAATGACAGCTGTATTATTATTATATGACATGTATGGACTGGCACACACGCTCCTATGAAAACCTTTGGCAAAAATCACGTTTGGGCAGATACCAATTCTTTAAAGTGGTCTGGAAAAAACGTATCTGGATACCTAGGCAGGTTATGTCAGATACACATGCCGACACCTTAATCAAAGAATTGAAGAACATAAATCAAGTGCAGTTGGCATACACTACATGAAGTGTCATCAGGACAATAGAGACTTTGAAAAGAACTTTACAGTCTTGAAACAATGCAAAACAAAGTTTGATTGTCTCGTGCATGAGATGTTGTTTATACAAGATCTTAAACCATTAATCAATGTCCAATCAGACTCTTTGAGGGCTAAAGTATTTAACGGATTAACATACATAGAATCCCATGAGGTTATTATAGTGGACTTTAAATATTCAACTCTACTTGTCTTTGCTACACTCTTGAAAATACGCCAGATGGTGCTGAAAACTCGAGGAAAACCAAAAATCTAGTTGTCATAACTTTTATATCAAAATGTATAAAGAACAAACATCTAATCCGTGATAGTTTTATCATTTAAAGCACGTTAGATCATATTTTGCATGAATTTTGCGCTATATAAGTAATAAAATTTATTGTTATTTAATATTATTGTGAGGCTTCATGCACCTACATTCATTCATGACAGCAATGATGATGTAGATGATGATCTACATTCATGTAAAGGGTCTGTGTAATAGTTATTTTATTCATATTTATTTATTTTGTAATAATTGAACAGGCTATTCATGTTGCTCCGATCTCTTCGATGGGGTTTGACTCCACTTCAACTCTTCTTGCAACAGGTATGATAGCCAGAATTGCTTGACACTTGTCATGCATTCAATCTAATTATCGATGCTGAATGCTGCTATAAAGAAAGTTTTTTTTGACCTGCTCTAGCTTTATTAATCTGCTCTTATCTTTTATTGTTTTAGGTTCAAGTGACAGCACAATAAAAGTCTGGGATATTATTAAACAATATTATACACATAACCTGAAGGGCTCACAAGGTGTTGTTAGGTAATATATACCTTGTATAATTATTTAAATAATTTATAATTTTGTGAAGTAGAGATCCAGCATAGAATGGTACCCCGGTGGTCATTTGGTCGTTGGCTGTTTATGGTAAATTGTATGTGATGTGTTGAATTGTTACTCAAATTCTATTGTTTTTGATTCATACTATGATTGGAACTCGTGTGTCATTGGTTAGTAATTCTGCTTTTGTCATAATGCTGATTCCTTTCTGAAATTTATTAATGTAATGTAAAACACACATTGGTAATTATTAATATTCTAATTCATTCTTTACTCAGTTGAATATTCTTTGGTTTCAGCCTTGTACAGTTCCATCCTGACTCTGAGGTCTTACAGCTCTTTTCTGCTGCTGATGATTGTAAAATACGAATCTGGGATCTCAACAAGAGCAGGTAGGTAACTAGCTTGCATGCAGCCCGATCATAATCCTCCATTAAGCCAGATTCCTGAGGGTTGTGATGGGGCTGCATACAGGCTGGTAGTTAACAAGGGGATGAGCAAATTCTTTTGTTTTCTTTTTGGTTTCTAGCTGGCTGTTACATGTAGTTGATGATATATTTGTCTTGTTCTCAGATGTATTGGGGTTCTTGAGAGTCATTTTAGTGTTGTGACATCCCTTGCATTCAGTTCATCACACAATACAATGATAAGGTAATTAATATGATAAAGGAATAAAATTACTGTCACTTTGTCTGAGGGTTACATGTACATGTAAATCAACAATTGTACATAATTTTAATCCTGGGGGGGTGCAGCATAAAAAGTTAAAAGTAAACCTATTTATCAGGGCACTAGGAGAAAGCAAGTGGAAAATCTTTCAGGGAGAGTGGGGAATATTGGAATTAGAGAAACTTGGAAATATTGGGAAACTTCCTGAAAGTAACCATTATCCAGGAAGTAGAGTATCAACTGGAAATCCTGGGGGGTCTTTCCAATATTGACCATTGTCCAGGGGGGGTACACAGTCAAGTGGAAATCCTGAGGGGTCTTTCCAATACTGATCGTCCAAGGACAAGAGTTAAGATAGAGTAAGAAGATGATTGCCCTTAACAAGGGGGTACCAAAGTTAAATGCAATGGTCTAATCAGTCACAGTCCCTGAAATAAGATACAATTTAAGTGAAATTATAAAAAACAGTCATTTACTTTAGTTTGTGATATAATTTTTTCCATTAACAGTTCAAGCAGAGATAATGTTCTTAACGTGTGGGATCTTGAGAATGTTCACTTACCAAACAGAAAACCACCAAGAACAATACCTTGCTATGAGGTCAGTTTTAATGCTTAAATCAATACATGTAGAATCCTTTTCTATGTGATTCCTCTCCCTCTTTGAGAATGAAAGCTAGACAGTGCTATGCTCTCTTACTACTGGCAACCATTGAAAGTTTTCATTATATCCAATTCATATATACATGGCTATAAATTTCAAAACATTCCAAAATTTGTTTTCTTTCTTTGTTGTTGTTGTTAGGGTGTTGAATCTGTTGTCATGGTGACTGGTGACCAATCTTTTCCTGGTCATAATGATAATGAGGGGGAATACTTTGTTACTGCTGGAAGCAAAGGTAGGCAATTTGAAGAAAGAAAGTATGGTTCAGCAAAACTCCATGAAAAACTTGGTCAGATTTTGAGCATTAAAAAAGTCAAATTATATTTGATTAATATTTTCAACTGCCATCAAGCTGGATCATTGGTTGTTGAAAGAATGTGCCAACCTATAGTAATTTGCACAGTAGGATTCTAACACAATAAATAGACAACTTTAAATTTATAGCTTGTTACTTCACAAAAGCACTGCAATTAAAGTATATTATTATATAGCACATCAAACTAATTCCAGAAAAATAGTGCATGCTGATTAGCTAAGACCTTTGTTAGTTGGATGATTATTTTCCTGTGGTCCAGATTATGGCTGTCTTGGCAAAGTTTATATGATGAAAATTGCTATATAACAAACCTCTTATCAACCAAGTCTGCATTGTCCTTATGGGAAATATAGGCTTGGTGGCCTGTTCTGTCAAAACCCTCGGTCTAATATTTTCCAGTAAGGGCCACACTTTTGGTTGATCAGAAGTAGGTAATGCAAATCCTTTCAAGCTAATACTATTGTAAAAGAAGGTAAACTTGCTTCTAACAATATAATTTATTTATCTTGGTTTAATTCCAGGTCAACTTCGATTCTGGAATCTCAGAAATGGCAAATGTATCCACACCCTGTCTGTTAAAGAAAATGTCAGCAGTGATGAGACCAATCCACAACAAATTGTTCATGCAACTTTGTGTGAAAAGAAAAACATGTTGTCTGTAGTAACTTATGATCATAATATAATGATGTACAACCTACAGACCCTCAAGAAAACTAAACAGGTACATGTCAGTTGGTATAATTAAACTATTTAGTGAGAGTTAACTACAGTACTGATTGTTCTCAAGAAGCTTTAATTTCTTGTTTAACAGTTAGTTTGAACAAACATACTTCATTTTTAACTCGTGGATATGCGAAGCACAGAAATGAGTTATTTCTTATCTGGAATCCTAGTGCATTGTGTGCACTGATTGGTTAATTCTCAGGTCCCGATGAGACATTATGGACCCAGGTTACTGACCATTCACTCTGGTTAACCAGAAAGAAAGTATTTTGTACTTGAAATTTTTAGCGGGAAAAAATATAATTTACAGGGTTTGGTAGGTCCATACAAAGAAATACTTTGCCTTAGGTCTCAAAATTTAAATGGCACAGTCAAGAGCTCAGGCAAAGTTTATATCTATACAGACCTCACAGCTGGTAAAAAAATATTTATTTCTACTAATGACCTTAACCTTCAAGAACACTATACACCTAATCCAAAAAATGTTGTGTGGACCGAAAGCAAGAAGCTGATGAATGCAAAGGACACTGGGACTTGTTATTCTTTCAATTAATTTATTCATCTGTACTGTAGAACATTTTCACAAACTTGTATTTTCAAATGGCAATGGCAACACTCGTTTGAATAAATTTTTCAAATCACATGAATAAATTAATATTGAAAGAATAACAAGTCCCAGTGTCCTTTGTGGTTGTCAGCTTCTTACTTTCGGTCCAGACAACGTTTTTTGGATTAGGTATAATATATTCACCCTTGTCATTCACAAAGCTGTTTACGGAGTCATTCATGGATTGTTTTTCTTTGAATTGACAGCTTGTAGGATATAATGATGATATACTTGATATGAGCTTTGCTGGGCCTGACAACAAGCATTTGGCTGTAGCGACCAATAGCAATGAGATAAGAATATACGACATGGATACAATGGACTGTAGGATCCTACCTGGTCATTCAAATATTGTCTTATCTCTAGATGTGAACAATGATGGGCAGAAAATTGTTACTGGTTCGAAGGTCAGTCGTTAAACTTTGATAAAATGATAATAATATAGGGTATCCAGCAGTTTCACACAATTGCCTTTTTGCACAAGTCGTTTTGCATAAAAAACCCTGTTTTGCACAAATTCAAATACGATTTGCACAAATTTGTGTTTGCTTTAAATGAATCATCAATAAAGTGAAGATATGCAAATCAGGAAGAAAGTTGAAGTAATATGCAGGCCATCTTTATATGAGCTTAGTATGTTACAATTATCCTGAAGTACAAATTTCTGATTTCTGATTTAAATGATAGAATTAGGACCAACATGTGGGATGTCTTGGGGGGACACAAGAAAAGTTTTAAAAAATCCTGCTCCACAGTGAAGTTTATGACAATTTTCATTTGATATTGTATCTAAACACTTTGAAATATGGCTCTTAAACTCATGAATGATTAATGAGAAGCAAACAAAGTAAATCACTACTGTGAAGGTGGTTTGGATTGTGATCTTAATTAGCATAAAATTTGGCCAAATTTTGCTTTGATTTTCTCCAAGAATTACCCATAGTTTAAGAAACTACATCAAATACTTGAAGGAGTGTTTTATCCTCTATCCAAGCACCTTGAAGTTGGTTAAAGAAACTTGAGTGCACCTCAGCCTGCCATGATTTCTGAACCTCAAAACATAAAATTAATAAAAAATATATTATTAGGATAATGAAGTCAGAATATGGAGTATGGATGAGGACAACCAGTTTAGCTGTACAGCTGTTGGAAAAGGCCATACACATGCTGTCAGTACTGTGGCATGGTCAAGGTTGGTTTCTCTGTTTTATGTAGCTTGCATAGTGCCACCCTCCAGGAGTATGGAGCGGGGGGGGGGGGTATTAATGGGTGGGGCTTATCACCAGTGTCACCATGATTCCTCACCCGCACTCCACAAAACCCTTGGAGGACAGCTACACAGGCTATGTTTCATGAAATTTTACAATTGTCTCTATAAGCAGCATAAACAGTGACAACTAGAGCAGATTTTATATGACTGTGAAAAGGTTGCAGCACAAACACGGTCAAGGCACGGCAAGAACTTCAAAATTCTGGAAAACATCACGGTCATGGCAAGGCACGTTTACGGTACTGACCATGCCACGACTTTTTCACTGTCATATGAAATCTGCTCTATTATATCACTGTTAATCTCCAGGTACTTTAGCCTCCTTTCCCAGTATGATTTATTTTTAATATATAATTATCAATGAAATACTGATATTTCTCCTCTTTGAAAAATTGATGTCTTCACATGTGAAAATAACACCTCCATGGTTTGTACCTTTTACAGGTGAATAAAAAGGTATTTGAAAGCAATAAGGTTTCTTCATCGATAATTATATATTAAACAGAATATTACATGGGCACTTTGGAGATACGAATTATATCTTCTGGTGTTGAAAATCTCTTACAGGTGAGCACAGCAAACAAGTGAGAGATGTTATCAACACTTGAAGATAAAATTCCTAAAATCTCCATACACCCATGTAATATCTTCTGTATAATTCATAGACCATATTTTAGGGGCTCTATGCTCAAGATTCAAACAGCTATGACATTGATGTAAAAACCATGTGTATACGATGCATTATGAACAGTAAAATTCACAGTGCAGTGATGGCTCTGTGACATCCAGTCTCTTAGTGAGATTATGTTTAGTCACTAATAAAAGTCTGGCTTGATTTTTATTAATAGAACAGGTGATGGGTTTGTGGTCAGTGGTAGCCAAGATTCAACCATTAAGGTTTGGGCACTGCCTCAACCAAATTCAGTAAGTGTTAAAATTGAGTAATTGATGGTTCATTAGGGTTTGACCACCATTTTTCATAGTCAATTGATCACTGATTGCCATCCAGCTGCTCTGTTGATACAATGATGTACCACCTATGAGATTCAATGGTGGATGGTTTATTGGGAGTAAACCTCTCCCTCCCAAGACAGGAAACTCAAGACAGGAAAATCCCCTTCCACACTACTATTGTGCCTCTTTCACTTGCAAATACTACAGGTGTACACCCTCTAAAGACAGGAAGGTACCCTTTGGACTGCCAAAGTGCCCCTTTAGTGGGTGCACCCTCCCCTAGAAAAAAATCCTGGATCTGCTCCTGAGATTGAAATGCTGAAACTATAATAATGCAAGTACAAGGACTTATGTTAATGAAAAGAAAGAAAAATGAAATGAAATCAAGAATGAAAAAATAAAAAAAATATCCCACCACATTACCATTAAGTGCTTCTGTAAGATTTCCCAACTTACCCATAATGTTACCATCATACAGGGCTCGTCTGTTTCAAATATGGTAGTCAAGGTGACTGAAAAAGCACATGACAAGGTGAGAGCTTAGTCAAGATTAATTTAAAACCATAAAATCAAAAAGTGCATTAATTTTTTAATTGCCTTGTTTTGTTCAGGATGTAAATTCTGTTGCTGTTTCTCCAAATGACAAGCTTATTGCCACAGGATCTCAGGACAAAACAGCCAAGGTTGGTTCCTTTTCTCCTCCTGACCTGTTATTGTATATTTTTGGGGGTGTGAGGTACTTCCAGTGAACAATGTCCACTTTTGACATATTGGTTGAATGATCACCAAAAATGTACACAGGAATGAGGCTCCAGGGAAATAATAGAAGAATTGCTATAACTTCATCATTTCCCAGAGCCTTAACTTGGTTCTATTTGTGTGCAAGAACTCAACCTTAATATTGAAAAAGGGCCAAAAACAGCAGAGAATGATACTTTAAATTCCTAGTTTTACTATAGTCATACATGTAAGTACTTTACCAATTGGATGATTCACACAAAACAATGGGAAGCCATTTCCAAGTTACTGCATACTGTACCCTGCCATAAGTCAGTACTTTAAGGCATTTCTCTTAACAAAATGTGATTTAATGTCGACTCGATTCTTTTTCATTTTGTGATTTAAGATATGGCACACCAAAGATGGTGCTCTATCGGGTACATTAAGAGGCCATAAAAGAGGAGTATGGTGTGTTCAGTTTTCACCAGTGGACCAGTGCATTGCTTCTACATCAGGAGATGGTACCATCAAAATATGGGCCCTGTCAGACATGACATGTGTGAAGACATTTGAAGGGCACAGTAGTTCTGTCCTTAAGGTGTTATTTGTCTCAAGAGGAATGCAACTTGTATCAAGGTTGGTGTTCCAGCCTTCTGTTTCAAACTTTAAATCAATCGAATTCCATTTTCTCCTTCCTTTTTTCCGTTTCTGTTGTTGTTTTTCTCGGGAAAGTAAGTCTACACTACTTAATATGGAAAACTTTTGTTGCCTCAGCTGCTGATGGTGGTGTAGATGGTGATGGTGATGATGATGTTCCTGATAATGATGGTGGTAGTTTTTATGGTGATGTTGCTGCTAATGGCAGTTGCGATGCTGATCCTGTTTATTTGTATAATTTTTTTTTTTGCTTTTGTCTTTTTCCAGTGGTTCAGATGGTTTGGTTAAGTTATGGACCATCAGGACAAATGAATGTGTCAAGACCTTTGACCAACACACTGACAAGGTAGTTGTTCTTTCTTTAAACCTCTAGTACGACTGAATGCCTCTTCCAATGCGCCTTATAAAGATTTTGCATGGCAGCCATGTTAGATGGCAAAGACAGTAAACGCGTTTTACATGAGAAAGAATTCAATCCCTTAGGAGAAGGATATTCTGTTGTTCTGCCATCCAACATGGCTGCCGTCACGTGGTCGTGCAAAAACTCTATTTCCTGTTCACGTCGTCCGTAGCTTTCTCACCTCCCGAGGAAGTTGTCAACCTTTAAGACAGCCTGCCTTATGAATTTGTCCCAAAAATACATCTTTGAAAACTATCTCCCTTTTCTTTTGAGTTAAAACATGGTTCGTACAACCTTGAAAAGTCCTTGAATTTCATCATTTGTCTTGAAAAGTCCTTGAATTCGATTTTTCCT
>WUAP02016680.1:0-37709 GCA_015163945.2 Stichodactyla helianthus | reverse complement strand
GAATAAAGAAATTTTGAAAATTTGATTTTTAAAATTTAAAATTCAATTTTTGCCCCCCCACAAAATACACCCCGTACTTTTTCCCCCGGGGCCCCCCCCCCCCCCCCCCGGGAGAAGAGGAATGCCTGCCAAGCAGTGAAGGCTTTAGTAAGCAGAGCAGTTAATGTTCTAAATCAGTATTTAAGAACAGTTTTCTTAAAAAATGTTTCTTGCCCTAATCAGTGGTTCCCAACCTTTTCAAAGGTAGTGAACATGGTGCACTGTGGTCAAGCTAGGGTACCAACATCAAGTACTGTTCATCATTATATAGTGTTGTTTGTACTGTCTTGAAGCTGTCCACAATGCACCCTGTTTGTCTAGCTCAGAAAAAAGATTATCTGGAATGCTGGTCCAAACTGCAAGATATTCTGACTGCTCAAAGTACCAAATTGAAACACTTAATTTTCATCTGGGGAGGCTTGCTACATAATAAATGTTTATTTTCTCAGTAATGCCTGTAAAATCCCCATGTATCACACTCTCAGCTGTGATGTAAGGCAGCCAGGGGGGCTTATGGGTTAGTTGAAACAGCTTAATAGTCCTGGTGTATAAGAAAGGCCAGATTCAACAAGGCACATAGTACAAAAAATGTATATTATTTGTATTAATTAATTTATTTCATTTATTCCAGGAGGAGTGGACAAGAATGATCAAGAAAAAGGAAGAGGAAGTCAAGCATTTGCGTGAGAAAGAAGAGCAGGCAAGCAGTTTTTGCAGCTTTTCTAAATTTTAAATGATGTTAATGTGCTGCCTCTTACATTGGTTGTTAATTAGAGAGAGAAAGGCTGGTGTAAATATGGGGAGGGCCATTATTTTTTATACAAATGCAATTGTAAATAAATTGCATAATAATTCATGCAATTTATTTAGTGGGGGCAATATTTTTTGCCACAGGAAATGGGAAGGTTCCTTAAAAACATGTAGATTGGGAAAAAATGCACCAGCCCTTCCCCCTCTAATTATTGACTGGTCCCTTAAATACTTGGACACACTAGATCAGCAGAATAGTTTGTTGGTTTTCTCCAGTGTTTCAAGGGGATCTTCTCTGAGTTTTTCAGTGTAAAAACCAAATTCTGTAGTCAGGGGGCTTTCATTAATTATGGGATGGTGGGAAGGTCAACAAGTGGCTACCAAACATTTCATGACCCCTCTCTATGGAGAGTTAAAGTTTCATATGCCCTGACCCCCCAAGATTTCAGTCATACTTTCAGTCTCACATCTCTGATGCTTAATAATCCTGTTACAAGACTTCTCAAGATAACCTAACACCCCCTTAATTTCACTGACCCCAACCCCATCCCACTCCACACACACACCATGTAGTCTGGAGCATAGCACTGCTGCAATAGGGCAGTTTTTATGATTGCAGCATTTTACTACCATTACCAGAATAATTATAATAATAATAATGGAAACTTTATTGTAGCTTTATGCAATACATACAATCATAAACCTCACTGCTTACAGGTAGTTTACAATCGTCTACTTGAATCGAATATGATACTATAAACACGAATATATAGATATTGCAGTAACAACAACAACAACAACAACAACAAAAAAAAAGATTAATACATAGATTATAGTTAATAGTTCATTAGTTCTGGAATGGACCATTGTTTGTTCCTACTACAAAATATGTAGTATGTTGTTCTAATTGCAATGTTCATGATGTTTCGAACAACATACTTTTGATCTTTATCATCAATACCTAATTCCGTCAGCATGGTAAGTAAAGCCGATGATTCACTAGCGAATACACCTAGAGCACTTATAATAATAATAATGATAATAATAATGATAATAATAATAATAATAATAATAATAATAATAATAACAATAATACAATATTATTTACCCAGGGTAACCTAATTAGTACAAACTACTGTAATAAGGGCCCTGCGTTACAACAAAAAACCCAAGATAAGAAAATATAAATTAAAAATATAAAAAATAAATGAAAATATAAAAAAGAACAATACTCCATTAAAAATTATCTATAAAATATTCCTAAAAAAGAAGTTCATCAATTTAAAATAGTTTATCATTGAAATAACTAAAAATCCTTACTTTTGAATTGCACTAAAGATTTGCAGCTCTTTAATTCATTACTTAGATCATTGAACAATTTGGAACCATTATAGTAAAAAGATTTCCTGGCTACTTCAATTTTGACTCTTCATAAACTAATCTTAATTGATACCAGAATTAAGCTTTGTTATTTAGATTTTTCTACTCTCCTGAGAATAAAGAGACAATTGATAAAATTTGCCTGACAATAGAAGCCACTCAAAGCATTGTGGTCTTGGTAGTAAAATTATGTCATAACTCAAATGTCCTATTGTCCCACCTTGTTTCACAACATAAAAGGCAGAAAAGTTGACATTCTTTTTCTTGTATCAGCTTTGTCAAAAAGAGCTTCATTATCAAAGAGAAAAGGAAGTTCTGTTGAGACAGTACAAGGTTGTTTTCCCTGATAAACCAGGGTGGAGCAGAGAACCCAAAAGATCTCATGAACAAAAATCCACAGCTGATAAAAGGCAAGTAAACTAACAAAAGAAAGACATGTTTCTAACACATTGTACATACTGTACAATATGTTCATGTACAGGGCTCAAAATATCAGGATGTCAGTGACCAATACTTGCATTCCAGCTATCACTAATGGCAATAATTTTTAAAAAGTGTGAAATTTTACCAAGGTATTGCTTACCAATTTATTTGTCCAGCCAATAAAATAAACCAATGATGGGACTATATTTTTTCTAATGTACTATAACCTAGATGTATATTCTATGGCAAGGTAATTTCACATGCTATCATTGGCCAATTTGTAGTACATAACTTATGGTACAGACCACAACCTTATTTTTGTGTTTGTCTTGGCATATGATGAACATCTTATAGGAGCAAGTGTGGTGTGGTTGGTTAGTGCGCTGCCTGCAAAGTGAGGGGTCCATGATTCAATCCTCAGTGACCTCACACACTTGTTTTGACTTCTCTCTAATCCGTGTAGCTTTAGCTTTCAACACCCTCAAAACGGAGCACTAATGGAGAGGGGGGGGGGTAAAGTGCACACCGTCGGCTTTCATTAATACCAGCCTCATAGCTGAAGGAACTACTGACTTTAAATAAAAAGTTACTTTACTTTACATCTTATTAACCTTGCTTGCTTAGTTGGTCCTTATGTAAGTTATGAAGACTTGTTTTTTTCCACTTTTTATGGCCAATGCACTGCACACTTGCACCATAAGGCAATGGAAAAAACTAGGTCCATAAGCTGTGATGTGGCCCTCAAGCTTGGTTAGTAAGAGGTGTATATCACTGTTAATACAAGTAATGGAAGATATTTTGGATTTCATCATATTAGGTACAGGGAAGTCTGTGAACTTGTAAGTGATATTCACCAACAAGAAATGCAACAACAGAAGTTATGGCTTGAAGTTTGTAAGAAAAAAGCAAGAAACATTTTGGCTGAGGTTGATGATGCTCTTAAATTGGAGAAAGAAGGTGGGCCTTGTGGGTTGGCTTGGGTCAGAAAAGATATCCAGATGCTAGAAGTAATATAACTTCCTTAGAACCTCCCTAAGAAGGGTCATGAATGGACCTTTTTGAGTCTGTAAAATACTGCAGTATTTCTTGATTTCATTTGCTCGGTGTTAGCCTCATTTCAGTGGTGAAAAATATTCTCAAACCAACAGTAAAGCACAGAATGAACACAATACAAACACTTTGAAATTCCATAGACCTAACTGAAAACTGTGAATATAGGCCATTTGCATGATGGTATAATTTACAACCAAGACCAGAATGCTTTGAGTGGCTTCTATTTTCAGGCAAATTTTACTAATTGTCTCTTTATTCCCAGGAGAGTAGAGAAATCTGAACAAAGCATTTTGACAAAGCATTCTGGTCTTTAATAAAATGATGCCATTACGTAAATGGTTACTCTACTCAAAAAGTGAGGCTAACCCTGAGCAATGAAGAACTGGAAACTGGAGTATTAGTGAGTGCTGAGGTGCTTTCTATCTACCTGGAAAAACTGAAAATTCCGGTTGGAAAAACAAATGGTATGTGTCATTCCAATTGGAAAGCTCCAGAAAACTTGGTCCACTGATCGAGGTAATCCACTTTTCCCGCTCTTTCTAGTTCTTCCAGTAGATGCGTGTACCATTTGTGTTTTCCCACTCTTTTTGGTTGGAAGACGAGTGCATACCATCTATCGTTGCTTTTTAGCAAACAAATTTCCAACTGGATGGATTGGTTTAATGGAAGCACCCCTGACCTCTAGGCACCAGGGCCTAGTTGTTCATAACTGGATTAGTTTTAATCCTGGGCTAAACCCTATAATATTACAAAGACATTGGCTGTCATCAAACCTGGACTAGCATTAAAAAGGGCTTACAACAACTGGGCTCAGCTCATGAAAAAATTCAGCTTCAGATTGAACTAAGGGGTTTAATATTTTCATTCAATTATTTCTTTTCATTTTAAGGGTATTCAAACTTTGGTTCAGAAACTCCTCTTCTGAGATGGCACATAAAGATCAAGGAGTACATTAAAATGGACGAAGGGGAACAGATGCAAGGTGTTCCTCCTACAGGTGTGTGTTCATACTGCTGTTTTATAAAGGATTAACTAGTTGTGAGTATTGGATATAGATATTTTATTAGTCCTTGTTTTGGCAAGCCCATGGTGCAAGTCAAAATACAAACAGATGAATATGAATATCAAATTTTATCCTATACCATAGAAAATACAGCCAATCAAAATGCAGGAAAGCCATTGTATATTTGTTGGTATTGCACTCTTCCTTCCCATCATGAATTTATAGTATTTTCTATGTTGTGGGATAAAATATTTTATACAATGCTTTCTCATGATGCACCATGGATTATCTCACTTGTCACTTGTATTTTCTTTGTATGCAATAAATACAAGTGATGCATGGGATATTCCATGGTAGTATGTATAGCACTAACTTTTCATGTCATTGCATCACCTATAGAAAAACCCTTATCAATGACAGACAAAATGTTTTATCATGTGAAATACCAGACACAAGATGGCAACCATGATCTGAAGAAGGTCATACCTCTTGAACAACCACACCAATCATTTCCTGGAAATTGGTTTGAAAAGTTATCGTTCAGCACAAGACACAAAGGGACTTGTGTTAATGTAACTATAACAAGAAACAATTCAAGGTTAGGGTATTTGCCATAATTTTAAAATTTTGATTTTTAGTTTTTGCAAAAGCAAATCCACTTCCAGTTTAATTATTTTCTTTGTTTTCTTTCTTCAATTTATCTTTCTTTTGCCTCTTTCATTCTTTTTTCTTCCTTCTCTCTTTGTTTTATCTTTATTTCCTCTTTCATTCTTTTTTTGTCTTCCTTCCTTTGTTCCTTCGTTCCTTCCTTTGTTCCTTAGTTCCTTCCTTCATTCCTTCCTTCCTTCCTTCCTTTGTTCCTTCCTTCCTTCGTTCCTTCCTTCCTTCTTTCCCTCCTTCCTTCCTTCCTTCCTTCCTTCCTTCGTTCCCTCCTTCCTTCCTTCGTTCCTTCCTTCGTTCCTTCCTTCCTTCCCTCCTTCCTTCCTTCTTTCCCTCCTTCCTTCCTTCCTTCCTTCCTTCCTTCCTTCCTTCCTTCCTTCCTTCCTTCCTTCCTTCCTTTTTTCTCTCCTTCCTTCCTTCCTTCCTTCCTTTTTTCTCTCCTTCCTTCCTTCCTTCCTTTTTTCCCTCCTTCCTTCCTTCCTTTTTTCTTTCTTCCTTCATTCTTTCCTTCATTTCTCCCTCCTTCCTTCCTTCCTTTCTTCCTTCCTTCCTTCCTTCCTTCTTTTTTTCCCTCCTTCCTTCCTTCCTTCCTCCCTTCGTTCCTTCCTTCCTTCCTTCCTTTTTTCTTCCTTCCTTCCTTCCTTCCTTCCTTCTTTCCTTTTTTCTTTCTTCCTTCATTCTTTCCTTCCTTCATTCATTCATTCACCATCCATCCATCCATTCATCCAATCATGCTTGGAATCATTCATTTGTTTATTTAATATTTTCTTTAAGTTGGAACAAATGGACCTTGAAGTCAGGGAAATGAGTGGCAGTGAAAAAGCTAAAATAGCAAACAGATTAAAAACCTATAAAAGTGAAATGAAAAAGTTTCAACAAGACCTTGTAAGTATACAAAGTATTTTTTAAATCTAACTTTCACAAAAATAACAATTAGGCCTTATGAAGGGAATAATCACATGACTGTAACTGAAAGGCAAAAAATCCTATTTCATTTATTCCAAACAAATTTCAATAGATAATTTCTCATGCCTTGGGTAAATCCTTTTTTCAAAAAATGCTATCAAACCCCTCATAAAATGCTTTGATCTCAAGATACTAAGCATTCTAAAGTTTGTTTGCCATCCAATGGAGCATTCCCCAAGGGACCATGAACTCAATTCATTCACTATTGAAGTGATAAATCATCATGTGACTTTTAATTGCAAAGGGTCTGTTGCATGTAGTTTTTCAATATCCATACTCTAATCATTGGGAGATGGCATCAAAAATGGTTCCAAACTCAAGTGCAAGAACATGAAGCATAACAATAGGCCACTCCCGAGATATGCTTTGCTTGTCATGCACAAAGGTTTCAGTACGAGGCTCCATGCTAAATTAGATTTATTCATTTCAGTTGTCACAAATCACTGAGCATTTAGCACAGAGCCTAATACTCAAACCTTTGTACTTGACAAGTGAAGCATATCTCGGAAGTGGCCTATTCCATCATGCCAAAGTGTAACTTCTGCTTCCCAACCTGTTTTAAGTTGCATGCCAAATCAAGCTCCAAAAATTCTTTTCACTAACAAGAATTCAATTTGTGACAATTGCATTTTTCACTTTCAGAAAAAAGCAAGAATAGCATTTTCAGACCAGGAAGGAAGGAATGAACTTTTACATAGTGATGATCCACAGAGTTCTGAAGATCAAGTATGTACAAGCTCAACTTTTTGAGTGAAAGGTGTCACAATTTTGGAATAATGATGAGACAATGATGTTACATATACCTTAGAATCCCATATCACAACAACTCCAACTGAGAAACTCATACCATTTTCACACCATTCAAACCATATAACAAACAGTTTATCTCTTCATTTCTATACAATACATGTTGATTTTGATACTTTAGAGGACACGTCTTCTTGACAATACAGAGAGGGTAGATCGCACTGGGAGAAGACTGGAAGAGGGTTACAAAATGTGTGTGGAGACAGGTGAGGTGCTGGTATTGAAGTCTCCATTAAAGGCTGCGACTTTATTACTACCATTTGTGAGCAACCATGAAATATGATGTTTGAAACAAAAGCTGTCATTTCTTAGTTGATACTAGTTTCTCTGGTTTAAAGAACTTTGTACAAAAAGCAAGAAATTAAAAAACTGTCCCATGTTTCAACCATGAACAATGATCCTCATCAGGGGAAGGAATAGAGAATTATGCAAAAATTCAAAGTCAAAGCAAGTTGAAATTTGCATAAATATTCTATTGTTTATCTTTGGCCTGAAGAATGATGCTTAGATATTCCTTGGGGAGGAAAGCAACATCCTCACGATTTAAGGAATTGTTGTTGACATTTATTTCCCATGCTTCAAGAATCCTTCTTGAACACCACTTTCTACAAATATGTAATAATTCTCTATTCCTTCATCGGATGAGGATCGTTGTTCACGGTCAAAACATTGGGTCAGTTTTTAATTTCTTGCTTTTTGCATAAAGTTTTTCAAACCGGAGAAACTAGTATCAACTAAGTTATGGAACCTGGTTGCACCTTAAAAGTTTTTAAAAGCTGTCATGTTTGACATGTGAAAATTTATTGATATCACCAACAATCTATTTGTTTGCACATGGAATGTACAAGGTTTATGAGCTCAATCTCACAATTTCCAAGATATTTATGAAATACCATATGAATTTAAAGATAGATAACTGTATTTACTTCAAAATCTATTTTGTACTTCGTAAAATATCTCAAACCTTCTAAAATGAAGCTCATAAACTGCGTAAATTCAGCATTGTTGGTGGGCAACATCAATAAGTTTCATGTTAATCTTGAGAGTTTTCCCTTTCAAACATCTGAGATATAATTTATAAAAACAAGTGTAGTGCATCATACTTCATGGTTGATTGAAAATGGTAGTATCAGGACAACATTAAGAAAAGTATAAAAAGAATTGTGACATATTTACATCTTTATTGCATACAAAATAATGACCCAATACATTATTTTGGCACACTTGATTCAATCAACAAATTTTTAATCATTTTCTCAGAACAAATTGGAGTTGACATTATGGATAATTTATATAGAGACAGAGAAGTAATAGAGAGATCACGTGAAAGGGTAAGATTATACAGTAAAATCCATTAATTTTAAATCTATTGCTGATTTGAAATTAATTGAGTTGCTGAACAAGGTCAAAATAATGATGGAAAATGAACAAGGAACCCCTCTTTTAGTGACCTGAAAAATCCAGTTATACTCTTGTCTTAAAACTAGTGAGAAATCTGATTTTCTATGCTTTTTGTCACAGCTGCGTGGTACAGATCAACATTTGTCAAAAAGTTCAAGAGTACTTACTGCAATGATGCGAAGGTATGTGACATGAAACTGCAACAAGGAATTATGAATGAAATAATAGAAATTACAGAAATGTTTATTTAGCAATGATGTATCTAAGGCTTTGAGCTGTTGACACACACTGCAATCTTTTTCTTCTGTTGCAACACAATTTTGGATTTTTTGTTGTTGTTTTGTTGTGAGAGTAAAAGCTAGTATGTGCAACAGAGAAAAGCGCCAGCAGAAGGTTCAAATGTCTGGATGTTTCTTTCTCAAGTGTCTGGATGTTTCTTGAATCTCAAACTTTCTTTATGAGGAGAAAACAAAGTAAAACACTACTGTAAAAGTGGTTTGGAATATGATCCCAATTAGCATAAAATTTGGCCAATTTTTGCTTTGATATTCTCCTAGAATTCATGGTTTGAGAAGCTAGATCAAATACTTGAAAGAGTGTTTCATCCTCTATCTGAACACCTTGAAGTTGGCTCAAAAAAACTTGGCTTCACTTTGTTTTTCAATCTACTTCATCAGTTAAAACACTCTTTCTCTTGTTCAATCTATTATTAGTTTTGAAAATTGCATGTTTATTGTTTCTAATTCTGCCATATTACAAAAAAATGTACATGTAGTATTATATATAGTGTAGTTTAAATAATAAGGTAGAAAAAAAGAATAAGAAAAAGTGTACATGTATCACAAATAGAGGATGCAATACAGCAAGGGAGGCCTCTAGAAACCATGTATCATATTGTAGAACATGGTGGATGCAATTTTTCTCTGCAACAAAAAAGTTAAATTGCTGTGCTAACATGAGAAAAATTCCATCAAGTATTGCCAGCTTAAAGTTTCCTGAGGACTGAAAGAAAAAATAGAATTTTATTCATCGTGATTTTTTTTCTCTTTTTCAACAGAGTTATTCAGAACAGAATCATTATGGCTGTAATTTCCCTTGTCATTCTTGGGGTTATTGGAATTATAATTTATGTATCAGTGAAGAAAAAGTAATGCTATGTAAGAAAAGATTTCCAAATTTCTCAACTGTCATAAAATAGATATTAGGGTCTATGACTATAGTCTGTTCTAGATAGTTTATATTATATATCCCTGCTTTCGTGTGACCCACAAAACATTTTACTACATCAAATTGGAGGGTACTATTGTATAATATACTCAATAGTTTTTCATTTCTCGTGGGACAATTCCTCTTGTAGTGAAGGATAACAAGCTATTGTATTTTTTCAAAGTAACCCTCAAAATTGAGAACAAGAAACCAGTCAATATGGGTATACTTTAAAATATTCCTAAGACTTTATTAAGCTTTACAAAATAACTAAATATGAATAGAAATGTCTCTATTTTTCATTCATAATTATTAATAATATTAAGTAAATGAGATCAATTGAGATTTTTTAAAAATAATTGTGTTCTAGTGCCGGATAACCAATAAGTATAAAAAGTTTTGTAGGTATTTGATAACTTTTTAAGTTTGTTGAAAGAAATTGCATGCTCATAAATTTTCTTAGTATGGTGCAATATAGACCAATTTAGCTCACAAAGGTTTGTCAATAAAGATAGTACAAATCCATTTCACTCCTCTTGAGAGAGATTATTCTCTCTTCATATAAGTGAAAACATCTTGTGATGGAATTTGTATCAACCTTTCAGACAGATATTAAACAATTATAATAGCTAATATTTCACGTTTGGCTAATCACAGAGGACAAATTTGATGGCCGTCTAAACTTCAGACTTGTCTGAAAGTTTAGATTTACACTTCAACAATCAATTGTTGAAAAAGATTATCTAAATAAATGGTCTCCCCTAATCCTGAGAGAACAACAGAAACGGACAACAGTACATATCAGATTTACATTATTCTTGTTGGAGGACTTTTCCAGACTGCAGCCATTATGGCACATGCTGCAGCCACTGCATAGCACAGCCTGAAAGTAAAACGATGCTGGATCATTAAATAGTATTTAGAGGTTTTCATAATGTCATTTTAGTGTATGCAAGCATGACAACCAGATCATATGTCAAAACTAATGATGTGCCAAACCTAATCAAAGCAAGGAAGGTTGACACATTTCTCTTTTGTTTCTAATTGTCAATTGTATAAACAAACTAGTGGTATATTGAAAATTGTAAATTTTAATTGATAATGATATTGTGGGTCTATTATTATTGATTACACCATGCAGTGAAGGTCATGTAAGACTTAAATACTTTTCACTTACATCTAAAAAAGATGATAACTATGGTTTAGGTTGTTTAATGTCAGTCCCTTTTAGCAGTAAAAAGAATTTCTTTAAGCGTGTAAAAATATATCATTGTGTTTAACCCTTCAGTTTGTGATTAAGTGAAATGGATCTATTTTAAAACAACTAGACCTCTCACTCTAATAGGCCTCTTCCATATAATTGGTTGAGTGAGTCCAGTACTAGCCAAAGCCTCAATTTAATTCATTACCATAGCATGGTTTCTTTAAGGTGTTATTGTGTAAGTCATATATTGTTTAATCAGCAACTGTTCTTTGCTTGATTGTTTAATCATCATAAGTTCATCATATCAAATTAGTACATGTAACTAAGTACACCATGGTACATACTGAAATCAAGGCTTTGGCTAGTACTGGATTGGGAAAGGTGACTTTGCAACTGACTATATGTGCTACTACTGCCTTATGAATTTTGCTTAAGGAGGCTTAAAAGGGTTTTTGAACTGTCACATACACTAACAAAAATGACCCTGACTTTATACGGCTAATATATAACAGTGAGTTGACACAGATGACCAAAAACCATAAAGTAAAGATTGGAATGAAAATGTAAACATGACGTAAGACGTTATATTTCAATGATAGAACACTTTAAATGTGTGAGCAAAGTGTTTCATTTAAAAAATCATAACTCAAAAACCATTTGGTAAAAATCTTTTAACTTTATGACTCATTCTTTGATTTGAACGAAAAATAAAAAATTCTGTAATGGGAAATTCTCAAAAATCAATTACGTTTATTTTAGGATGTTCCCCATTACAGAATTTTTTTTTTTTTTCTTAGCACTTACAATCCCTTAGCAAAGTTTAAAGAAATTTCACCGGCCAGTTTTTGAGTTATATTAGTTTGAATATGAGATTTTTTTTTTTTTGGTTGGGGGGGGGGGCAAAGTTTTTATTTTGCAAATTCAAATGATTTTGCATAGGTCATTAAGAGCATGCGCATGAAAACCATTTCAAGCCTCCTTAATCATCATTAGTAGAAAAATTTATATATTTTATTAATTATTGGGCTGGTGTAAATGGGGGGAGGGTCATTGTTTTTCATACTGCCTCAAAGGGGAGGGCCACAAAAATCTTTGCAGGCTTTTGAGGGGGATCATATCAATTTATGTAAGATATTTGGGAGGCAACAATTTTTCTGCTGTAGGAAAGGGGAGGGCTCCTTAAAAACATGCAAATGTACCAGCCCTCCCCCACCCCTGATTGATGTATGATCCCTTATGTCCACTATATCAATAGATCTTTACAACCTAAGCATGAAAACGAGGCCTAAGGGCCGACAGAATCAAAAATAGAGGCGAAGTTGACTAGCAATGTCTTTTCATCTTCCAAATTCCGTACAGCTGTACTGTGATAGGAATATTATTTGACTTTCCATGCACTTTTCTTCAGATTAAGATTATAAACACAGCTTTACTGGCCTAATTCGACATTCTAAAGCCCACTGTAATACCATCGAGGTTTCCGTGGACTGTGTGCTGAAAATCTGAAAGTTTTGATCCAGAGATATCTTCTAGAGAAACTTTGACTTCATTTTCTGTCATAATCGCAGTCTTTTAATTTACTTTACATGAAATATAGGCCCTTAGACCTTGTTTTCATGTTTACGTCGTAAAGGTCTATTTAACTGGCTTTCCTATACTTTACTCTTTCTGAATAAAACTTACTTTGCTTCTCTGGGAAGGTTTGTGTGTGTGGAATGTGTTTGGCTGCATTTCAAAGTACCAATCCTTGCTCAATCTTGCCGTCAAGCACAAGATAGCAATTGTCAGCCCTCACTTTGGTACTTTAGAATATCATGGTCCAGAGCTTTGATTTTCAAAAGGGGGTTCAAACACCCAGAGGAGGGGACTCCCCCTGCAAAAGGGATCAGGTGGAGATGTTTGTGCATGAGTGTGTATTCAGTGTGTGTGTGTGAGAAAATGATATGCTTCTTGGAACCGGAAATAGGACACATGACATTCTAAGCTATGACGTATTTCCGGTTCCAGTTATTCACTATTCGGCATAAAATGTCCGATCAATCCAAAATATTGTCCAAATATTCTATTCCATCGGAAGCAACCAGAATTCTGTAGAACGATTCTTGCTACGAAGAATTGAAAAAAGCGAGAAAAGTCGACAGAAGTTCACAGAGCTCCTTCACTTTTTTATTTTGGCCTCTCTATTTTTGTGACTCTTTTTATAAACAAAGACACCGTGAGATTTATGCTTATTCAAGTTGTGACGTATTTCCGGGTCCATTTTCTCACAAAATCCGCTAAAGTAAAGTCAAAACGTTTATGCACAATTCCTCTTTCACCTGCAACAAAAAACCTCTATATATCAATTCCTGTTATGAAGAAAAAGAAAAAACAATCTTCACGAATTGGGAAGTCACTTTTTCATGACAGTGACGTCACACTTAAAAGCTCGTACTTTTTTCGCGCCAATTTTGTTAGTTGGACGCGAGCGCGCATGCAACATTGAAAAACGCGCCGGTGATTTTTTTATCGTTCGTGTTTTCTGGTCAAGATAAGTTAATCGGGTTAAATAAAATTTGGGACAAGAATAGCCAGAAAACAAGGTTTTTGTGCCAAAATATTTGCCAAATTTCTCATGTCTTTGAGAAGAAAACTTGTCACTGAGAGTGAAGATAAATATTCATAGAGGAAAGGATCGAGAAATTTGCAAAAACAAGCAAGAAAACTCGTGATAAGCTCGATGCCGAAAGTACTGTACGTTTTGGTGGATTCTTTATTCTCTGTCACCCAGGTAAGTCAGTAAATTTCGACGTTTGTTTTATTATCACTTGTAATATAGGTAGAACTCCTCTTTAACTTTCCTTTGGAGTGTTTTATCCGTCGACGAGCCTGGGAGTTTCCTATAAGCTTAAAATGCAGTGAATGAAAAGTTTTCGAGGTGATTAATTCATTTTGTTTTAGTTGTTTTTGCTGTTTATTTTGTTATATTTTTGCTTTTTGGATCTCAATTTCGAATTTTTTTCACAAAAAGTAATTCGGATGACTGTGTTGCTACCACCTTTTTTCGATATTTCCAACTACTCGTCTTGTCTGTCTCGACTCACTTTCAATATTTTGTGAGGGGCTCCCCACCCTATCCCCGTCAAAGTAATCGTGGTCCCTAGCCCTCCCCCCCCAAAAAAAATTAGACCCTCAATTTGATATGCAAGTACATTTATTTCGGAAATGATTTCTGGAAGTCGGGAAGTACAAAGAGAGTTAGATTGACTTCACCATGATGTTATAACGAGCTAGGATAGCACTCTACATACTCGATAAGCTAAAAGTGGAGATGGTATTTTATCTCATATTAGAAAATGTGCTGTCATCCAAATTGCTTGACTTCAACGTCCATAATTTGTATCTCTCGATTTTGTTGTTACAATGCCATTTTGAGATGTTATAGACAGAATTTCTTAAAAAGACTTCATAGTTGATGACTTAATTGAAGTCATAATGCGATCGCTTCGTAATGACATGTCTGATATTATTATCCATCAGGAAATCTCATTGAAGTGGTAAACACGAGCTTGACCCCCTCGATGAGATTCTGCTAGTGAAAAGAACGTGAGTCTATGTAGGATTGAGATCCATCGGCGAAGTAACAAAGCATATAAACTGATAGCAAAATATCTTGGTAAAATAAAAATTGTGAAGTGAAAATAAGAATACGTGCCTCACACTTCCGATTGTTGGAAAAAAACAAATGGTCTTCAAACAAATGGTATGCTATTGTTGTTGTAATGCGAAATTATTAAATTGTGTGCGTGATATTTTCCTTTTCGGTACATCAGTTTTTTCTTTGTTTTTGCTTTGTTTGTTTTCGGTTTTGTTCCTTTGTTTTATTTTGACTCTGATTAGTCATTATGTATGGCGGAGTTGGAGCCGAAATCTCCAGCTGACCCGTAAATGGTTTCGCCCTGCCATACGACGCTTCAGCATCACGTCTGGAGGTATGGTCCCAAATTAATCAAGAAATTAAAATGGAATTAAATTCGACCAGAATTCCAGGAGATGCATTTCGGAAAGTGAGGAATTGCGGCTGAAGAAATCTTCATATTCAGTTATTCAGTCTTACTCAAGCTATAGCAATATGCAAATATTAACCAATCCTGTCAGTGCCAAACCTTTAAATCGGAAATCTCCAGTAGAACTGTTGTGGACCTTTACATCTTGTGTGTAGTACTTTTCCATAAATACATTGAGTACGCTTGAGAATATGATTGAGTTAGCAAGGAATCTTGTTACTTCAGGACGTTTGAATGAATAAGGAAACGTTAACTTTCTTTCGGGAATCGTTAAGTCAAACTGAGGCTGTCTAGTTGAGCTTGTCATCAAACTTCGAAAAGTTACAACAATTCTTTTGAGATTTAAAATAGAATCTTATGAAATTATGATTATTTGAGATATTAATTTTTTGCGACTTAAATGTCAAGGCCACGTGAGCCAAGTACAAACTCAAATGCGGATGGACTTCGTATAGTGAGTGGGAAACGATATGGCAAATTCGTAGCAATGTACGTTTGCGTAGAACAATTTACCGTAACCGTAATTACGTTTTGTTAAGAGGATTCAAGCGAATACAATTCGAAGTCATGTATTCAGTGTTGCTGTAAAACCATACCGTGTATGTGCCGTTAGTCAGTTTGTTAGTCTGTATGTTTCCCACTCATACGATAACTATTCTTATGGAAAGCCATTTCAGTGTTATTACATACCGTACCGTGTACGTGCTGTAAGTCAGTGCCGTACGTTTGCCACTCATGCGATAACCATTCGTATGGGAAGCCATATCAATGCTACTGCATACTGTACCGCGTACGTGCCGTAAGTCTGTACCGTACGCAAGTATACTCAGACAACAATCGCGGTAATTCCTCGACTTCTGACACGCAACAATTAAACGTGCTGGAGGTTAAGTGCAATGAGTTGTGTTGAAAAAAGACACAAAACAAGTCTTTATCATTTATCTATTTGACTTGGGGAGCGGGTAAGCACTGAGATGTTACGACTACTCGGTTATAAGCACATTTCTTATTATACTTGAGTCCGGATGTAGATTTGAAACTTTAAAAGGTTTTACGTCGTGACAATCCGGGTACCTATAAATAGTTTTCCAGACAAAATACCTCAATATATGAAATACTCCTGAATGTCGGTTGAAAACATATAAAACAGTACTTTTCAGATCATACATACAAAAATAGCAGCTGTTTTCAGCCGACATTAAGTGGTTAAGAATTTTAGTTCAGCTGAATATCATTTCGATAAGGACAGTGAGTCACCACTAAATTTTAAGTTTTTAACCAATTTACAAGTACTATTAGTCATACCGATGATGTCGATTCTATATCAAGGGCACTTCAGAAAAGAAACCCATGTGTTTTCAAAGTGAATGGGCCGCCATGCTTAACGTCCTTGCTAAGGTGTTCCATGCTCACTTCCCGCGCGTGCGTACAAATCTATTATTAGGTAGCTGATGATATCAATTTTATAACCAGCACACTTCAGAAAAAAAAACTCATGTGTTTTTAATATGAATGGGATACCCGGCTTTGAAAATACGTGCATAACTTTCTTTTCTAAGTTGAGTTTCTCATAGAAGTAACATCATCGATGAGTTATATAAGACTCAACATCTTTCCCAAGTTATTCCAAATCTACAATAAATTATACTGATCGATGATATTACTTCTGTAAGAAGCTCAAATTAGAAAAGAATGACATGTATGTGTTTCCAAAGTCCGTATCCACTTAAGCGCTAGCGTCACTGAAATTGATAGCTATATGTAGAAAGCATAAAGCCGAAAAATTACACCAGTGTTTGTCATTTGCCGGGTCCAGGTATTTGTCCTGGAAGCGTGGTACCTGCTGTAAGTCGTATGAAGAGAGAAATGTTAGAGATAAAGAAAGAAAGAAAGAAACAAACAAACAAAAGTACCCCAGTCTTCGGTGCACGCTTTAAATTTTCTCAAGTGTATTCAAAAATTTCTCTTTCTTTCAATTTTTTTTTTTTTTTTACAATATCCTAGCCGACGTAGATTTATTCCAAGACAAAAACTTTAGTTTAAACAGGCAGTTTTCCTCTTTGACTTTCTTTTTAGTGACCTATTGTCTCAGTTATCTATTATTCCATAATTTACTTGTCCTGCGCCTTCCCATTTATGTGTGATTCTTTGCGTTGGTTCTTAGGTTCATATCAGATTTACTACTGATAATCTTATCAGGCATAACAAAACTTTTTATCAAGATATACTCCGCGACTTTCAAAGCCATTTTCCAATGAAAACAACAAGTTTCAATGAAATGTAAGGTTTTATTAAGGTTACAATCCTAGGCTTAAGGATGTTCGCGTTTCGTCAAATTTTTTCCATGTCAACAAAGTACGTTATCGACTATAAAATAATTTTACCGTAACAAATATAGCACTACTCGGTTCTTAACTCCAGTCTTTTTCACTTGCCGAGCAGGGATCTTCTCTAGTAATCTCTCTTACCCTTGTCTATGTTTCTTTTCAAAAAGTCTTCTGCACTTGCCTTGGCCAGGTATTGCTGAAGCCTTTAAAATTTTCGGGACTTCAATAGCTGCTTTAGGGGACAGTCATTAATGACCTAGGGAGGGGGTAAGGGTACAGTCATTAATGACCTAGGGAGGGAGGTAAGGGGACAGTCGGAGGATTTAGGGGAGATCGCAAGATTTTGCCAAGAACGTGAGGGGCTATAAACAAAACAACGACGGACAGAAAGGGTGGATCACATACATTTATCAGTAATTTTTTTTCGAAATGATGGGGGATCACTTAAGTCCAAGAGTGCCGACTCAAGGGGGATCAGATAACTTTTATGTCCGTGTATATGCACACCAAAAATCCTCCGACCCTTTCCCCAAGCGATAAACAATGACCGGTCCAGAAGTTACCCACCCGCCACCGCCACCGGATTAGCTCAATTGAAAGAGCATTGGTCTGTAGTGCGAGAGGCGGTGGGTTCAAACCCTGGCCAGACCAACACTCAGGGTCTTAAAATAACTGAGGAGAAGGTGCTGCCTTTGTAATATCATCTGCAAATGGTTAGACCTTCACGTGGCTCGGATGATCACGTTAATAGCGCGGTCCCGCGCATTTGATTATAAGTCATATAGAATTTGCACGTTAGATAAATGTTAAACATTTCCAATTCAATTTCTTCAGTATTTCACTGTGCAAATCATTCATCCTCAACACAAAGATATTCCCAGAGTGTAGTTTTCTCGTGTTTAACAAGAGTGCCGCCGTAATTAAAATGTAGATTTTCAAGTATCGTCATCACATTAATTCCAACTATCAACGACCACTTTTGAAAGTGTATTAAGTTGGTTGGTTGGAGAAGGGGGGGGGGGGGGTTTAAAGTATGGAAAAAGTCCCCAATAGGACATTATCATTCAGTAGATAACAAGCAGCTCTAATCGTTTGAGTTCAGCATTTAACTTGATTGCATATACTCTGAAAATATAGCGAGGCAAGTCTCAGTAGATTTCAGAAACTGGCCTTATCTCACGTAAATGTGAAATAAATTGAATGGACCTTAATGTGCTTATCTAAGGTTAGAGCTAGCTCGAGTCATTCATTACCATGTGCAAGTAGTAGACAGCAACTAGCTGTTTTTCTACACAAAGCTGCGACGTGCTGATGAGGCCCAACAAGGCCGAAATAGCTATCCATGTCTGCTTTTTGATTGGTTGAGTGTTGGCTCCGTCGTGTTGTTATCGTTCTAAGTTTTTCTCGTTGTTACAGCCATTCATTTTTATAGTCTTATCTCACGGCCTGATATGCCGTTCCATTAATGACTGGATAACTGTCTCCTTGCAAAATATGTCAATTCTTATGTGGAGCACAGGTGTATGGCGTGCGCAGCTAATACGCTGCCTCCCTACCACCGCGGTTTCAATGCTCGTACACGCTATCAGTGTGAGAAGAGTGGTTTCAGTGTTGGTTCTCTACTATGCTTCAGGGTTTTTTCCTGAGTTCTCTGGTTTTCCTCCTTCCGGAAAAAAACAACTTCTAAATTCCAATTTCATCTGGCGTCTGCAGCTTAAACACGATTCTCTGGCTCAACCCTCCTGCAGCGAGTTCGATTTAAAGCAAATTGCTGCGACCTCTTTAGAAGAACCATGCGATAGCATTACTTTAATCTAAAGACCCCAATTTTTAACACTGCTGAAATTAATATTTAATTGATTATGAATATTTTAATTTGAGCTCATTGAATGATGTATATAATGTTCAACCGTTTCATTTATGAATCATTTTAAGCCTATCATATATGAATCTTTAATCAGTTTATGGGATGGACCAGAAGATTTCCAGCTGGCGTTCTGATCTGTGGAGTAACTGTGCGAATGATTGCCACAGATCGGAACAAACGCAAGCAAAGACCATTAATTCTTGTTTGAAATTTTTAGCTTATTTCATTGCACATCTCAATATACCTATCTATATCTCATTCCTCTATCATCTTGGCTTTCCCGGGATTTTGTTTCTTTATTATATTTCATTCAAATTTCCTACATCACTAATTTCGTCCCTACATCCTTTTCTCACAAATATAGCAATATTTGAGATAAGTTGGAGCCGGCCAGTACATGTAGTGAATAAACATTTTCTCTTTTAACTAAATCACAAAAACAACCCGTGCCTCGCGCTTCGAAAGCTTCTGGAATATCGGCAAAGAGTAACAAAACATCAAATGGATCAATTTTTTCATGATTCTATTTTACACAACATCAATATATTATTAACCTAGGTCTCTCTGAGCTAATCTAAATCAGCAGGGAATTTCAGGGAAATAAAAAAATTGATTTGTGTTCGGCTTCATACGCTATCGCCAATGATTGTCGGCCTATTAGATATTTCTAGTCTGTAACTATTTACATCAAAAACAGTACGCGGATAAAATAACATCTCTGCGGCAGTTAATTTATTTGGATCTGTTCTCATCCCTTAACACGAGTACCCCCTTTTTTAAGGGAGGAAGGGCAGTGGCTCGTTGACTTTGCCAGTAAAATTTTGATTCTTGAGGTGAGGCCTTCATCAGTGCGGGACGTGAGAAAAGTAGCTTAGCGGGTTGGGTTGCTGAGAGAGAGAAAAACCCAAACCGGAGAACCCGGAGAAAAACCCTCGAATCAAGGAAGTGACCCAACAAGAAATCGACTCATATGAAATGCTGAGTCTAGGAATCGAACCCGAGACCTCAGAGGTGCAAGAGAGACGAGTGCACTAGTGTTTCGCCACCCTTGATTCCTATAGAGAACTAATACTGATGATCACTGGTATGGATAAGAGTTTCCAGTCTATAAACTAGTAGTTTTAGAACTTACTTCGACGGTAAACAACACTAAAACACATCATGTGAATGATTAGACTAATGTACCCTTCATCTGAAATAGTACACTAAACCTCTCTCTGGAACAGAGCAAAATCAACTTTTATCGCCGCGGAATCTTGTTTAAGAACGGTTGGTTTTCACTTGTTAATCAAATAAGCTCAAATTTAGCAAGGCTGTTTATGAGCTAGATAAGTTGCTCTAGCAATCATTTCTGGATCTTGTGATTCAATGGAATGATTTTCGAGTCATTTTTGTTCTTCACATTGGGTAAAATTTACGTAGGATAGAAAAACGCACCTTATATATAACTGGAACAAGTCTAAAATGTCAAAACATTCCACTATTATCATGTGTAGCACGGTTGCGCGCTGCCTCTTTCACCACCATTGGTTCAATACCCGCCACCAAATGTGAGTAGAGTTGTTTGTTGGCTCTCTCTTGCTTCGAGGGTTTTTCTCCGGGCTCTCTGTTATTTTTCCCGCCACAAATATCAACATCTAAATCCCGATTCGATCATGGAATCAGTACCCCGGGTTTGATAACCAAAGCTCTCAAATGCATGCTTCCCTTGTTGTATAAAACAAAAGGATAGTATTATCAACGATAAAGCCGTATTATTAGGTGTGCCATCGAGTCCGCTTATGTTTGCCTCTCTTTGCAGTCTCGAGTTAGGCTCCCCGGTGTTCCAGGCATCGAAATGTGTGTTTGATATCCCATTCTTGATCAGTACTGAACTGAACGTGAAATGTTTTTAGGATTCTATATCTGTTTTGCTTACCTCAGGTTTTTTCTGTAAACGCAAACTATTATCAAGAAAATGTCTGTGTTTTCACGATTCTCTGGTCAGTTTGTCATCTTTTCCACGCAATTGTTATTCGTATTTCCTTTGTTTGAGTGCACTATAGCGACAGATAACATCTTGGTGTAGTAAAGTTTGCGATTTCTCTACACGCCATGCAGAAATTGACCAGTTGAGCCACTTATCGGCAAAAGCACAAAGGGTTGCTTATTTATACTAAAAACGGAAGAAAACGTATAGAATCAGACGACTCGAGTTCAAGATCTCCGACTCAATTTATTCCTGATTGATGTGGGGTAAGGTTCAGGACCTGCTAAAGGCCACAACTTCAGTTATAGTAGTTGTCGAAGCACAGCAGCTCTACAGCATTGGAATCCAGCTTGTTTGGTCAACCAGAGGAGGGGAAATTCGATGAAGCACGGGAGGAAATTAAAACCCTTGAAGACACAGAAGAGGATTGCGACAAGAAGTCTAGAAAAACACCCACGTATAAACTGAAAATGACAGGAATTGCCAAAAATTAAAACTGGGATTCCGCTGCCCTGAACTCTCTCGAAAAGCGAAAAATTAACTTCTATAAGCTAAGACTGAATATTCACGTAACCAAATCTAGTATCAATGCCGACAAGCAGCAAAGAGACTAAATCAATCAATCTCAAAAGTGAAATAAAAACTAATTTTGTCGGATAATTTTCTTAGAGGGAATACAGCCACACAACGAATAGTTCAGGCGGGTTATATCTTGCATGGAAAACGTATGCTATAATTATGATACAGTTCGAAGTGAAAGATCTGACTGTACATAACGGGGACAAGAAATCCAGTACTTTCGAAAACCGAGGAAAATAGTAGTCTTTGCAGGTGCTTCTCAAAAACGAAGCAAGTACAAAAAATTTTCCCCAGGTGTATGGAAAAGAGAGCGTCATGCAAAGCTCATCAAATTTAAACATCCGATTTCTCAAAGCTTGCGATGGGCCCACAAACACAGCGCCCCAGATACTGGCTATGCCTCGTGAGATGTCATTAGGATGCCCCAGCGGGTAGCCAAGGCAACATAGTAAGGTAATAAAGCTACTGTTCCATCGGCTCTAGCTATTTACTTCCCCTTTTAACATAAACATTACTCTTGCTTGATAGATGGGACAGGAATTTGCCTACGCATGCCGCTGATCTTGACTGTAATGGCTGGCCGCTTGTTTTGTTTGATCTTCCAAGTGTATGGCTATTCTAATTAAAGTCCAGTACGTTCACCTCAATAAAAGATGCAACAATACCGATAACCAATTTGATAAACAATCCTTTCATATCTATTTTTAAATCCGCGATAAATTCCCATGCCATCGATTAGTATAAATAGCATTAAAAAAGTTTGTGTTTTTAGTGACATTTTTATCAACAAGAAGAAACAAAAGAAAAGTCAATAGACTTTTGCCGCGCTAGTTTTCCTTCCTTTTAAAGGTTTTTCCATTTACGCCGAGAAAGAAAAAAACATCTCTTCCGTTCGATTTATTCTGCCAGAAGATTCCTGTGTAAAAATGGAATTGAATGGAATTCCCTTTCACTTTCATTACGATTGAGAGGTTTTCATATGAGAATGAAACGTACCGGGCGGGCTTCCCGTTGTTTTCGTATGAATCCTCCAATCACAACACGCAAGTTACGGTTACGGTAAAGTACCGTACGGCTAGGAGTTTGCCGTATCGTTTTCCACTCATAAGAAAACTGTTCTTATACACGGTATACTCTATACAGCAACACTGAAATGGCTTCCCATTGTTTTCGCGTGAATCCTTTAATCACAACGCGCAGTTACGGTTTCGGTAAAGTACGGCTAGGAGTTTGACGTATCGTTTCCCCGCGAAACCCGATCTAAATATCAATTCTTGTGGTAGCTTAGAGGTGTAAGTCTGTACAACAAAATGTCTAAGATAAACTGCGCCCTTCAGTTTATCACATACCAAGCTTAGTCTATTTTCTTTTGTTTTTGGCTTCACGGGTCAGTTTTCGAGGGGAAAATAACAAAGCACACCCCAGTAGTTAATATGATTTCTTTTTATCATATTTTTATTATGAACCATGGCCGGTCTAATTTAACAAGATTTGACAACACTTCCCTGCCATTTGCATCAATCACAGCAAAAAGATGGTACAAGTCGGATCGAGTAGCTGATGTTTTGGATTAATCAGCCAAGGTCATACATCTAAAACCTTGATTAAATCTGAAACTAAGTAAAAAATCTGTCGCAAATCAGTGAGAACTCCACAATTATCTATCTTAAGGTTTCTTTTCATTTTCATGCACGCTAAATTAAATTTCGTTGGTCCTCAGCCGTATAACATATGTTAGAGCGTGTAGTGTTGAGTTCGTCTATTGATTGCTTTTGTTCACGATAATTATGAAACTCAAATAGCGAAAACTTACTACTACAGCACGTATTCGTCTTGCTACTACCGTACACAAATAATCTTCTCTTGGGAAGAGTCAATGTGTTCTTGAATATCATTCCATCCAGTGCTACATATTCAATTCAAATTTCCAATCCACAAACGGATGTACTTTGCAAAGATAGGATACGCTACAATCATTGTCTACTTGGATAACTAGGGTACAATACCTTCAAGATATTATCCTAACAATATCTCCGGTAGTGTTAAGTTAAAATTATTCAGCTTTTGGAATGGTCAGTTTTATTTTTACTTTGTAGTATGGCTTTAAACTTAATTTTTCCCCACTTACATTACGCTGAATCCCTGGACATTAATGAACAATCTTCAACACGGCTGAGACCCTTCGCAATAGCCCCAAAAAAACTTTACAAAACTTATACGCATTCGCAGAGAACAAACTTGCTATAACCGAGTCTACTTAGAAATTTAGTAAAAACACCGTGTTTTTTTTTTTAGCAGAAAACAGGATGGCTTTCCATTCAGGGGTCAATATAGCAATCAATATTCTTCCGTTATTTAACGCTATTTGCTTAATTAGGTTTTTCAAAGAGGCTGACCAATTTGCTGTCTCGTCTAGAACAGAGTTCTAGAATTTATAGTACACTACCCTGAATTTTATTATTTTCGTACAAAAGGCTTAAATATCCTACGATTTCAATATCTAGCCTCTCTTTTTTAAAGCTACTCCCACCCGCTCTCTTTTTTTCGAGTTCTTAGGAACTGATTACGGTGTGCAGTCAGGTAACTAGCTTTGAACACTAATGGAAACTAGCGAGTAAACTAGTATAGCTTTGAACACTAAGTAACATGTGGCTCGCGGAAGGTTTTGTCTTACCAGAAGTGAAAAAAGAGGAAGTTTTATAAGTCTTTTCAGTGGGAAAAAAACTTTTTTAGGTGAATAGAAATTCCATGAAGATTAGTTAGTGCTCTTACAAGAGTCTTTCTCTTATTGTGGTAAACAGCCAGCTCAACGAAAACACTCGCAGCTCTGATATCTGATCTACGACTTAAAAGCGGGACGACTTTTTAAATCAAGTTACGAATATATACATATTAGTTTATCTTTTTTTTGATCATTCTTTTTTTTCATTCTCTTTTAGCGAATCAAAATCTCCGTGGGAATTTTAACTCGTTATTGGCTAATAATCAATCTATTTCAAATCGTTAGGAAAGGCCACCGAAATGAGTTATAGATGAAATGGTTGTTTCTTCTGTGGCTAACGTTCTCTTCTCTGTGCCTGATTCATGGGCTGAAATCTTTATAAAAGCGGAAAATTTACATATAATAAGCAAAAAAATAATTTGAAGATTGACTTTACACACAGTTCAGAATTTCTTTTCTCATAGTTTAGTCCATCAAATATCTCGAAAATACTGCGTATAACACGAAAAAGCAGAAGCCTTTTTGCAAATTTAATTAACCTTTCATTATAACTAGTGTGTTAGATTTTGGAAGAATTATAGGCTTCATCAAATAAGCATTTCACGAATTGAAAATAGCATCGTCCTTTATAATGTTGCGCTATTTCTGGTGTTTCCTATAGAATAAAAAAGAATTTGAGTGCTGTCGGCGAAACTTTACTACTAAGAACAGTAAGAAAAACCAAAGCAGCTACGCACTTATTAATTTTTCATCTTCAGGCAATTACGGTCGCTTTTCTCATTTATGATGTAAAGACCTTATCAGGGATTTCTGAACACCACCGAGACTGGAGATCTGCTCATTTACTTCGGCCGAATGACCGTTTTCATATTTATCAATTTAGTTACATTTAAAGGGAATATTTGACTTATTCCTCGGCGTTAAATTGACGTTGTATGCACTATTAGACGTGCTTCGAAATTTTGAGCGATATATGTCACATATAAGTGTAATTTCGTGATAACGCGTTACATTAATTCGCGCGAATTCACGCGTGATCACGTATTTAAATAATTCGCTTTAATTTCACTTTGCGAGACAAGGGACATGACAAGCGGTATAGCCGAACGATTATTAGTTGCCGCAAAAGACAATCTATAAACAATATTTATTGCGATCGGATAGCCCTGATGCGGCCTCTCTGAAGGTCGTATGCCATTCTGACATTAGTCGGCTTTCTAAGTATAGCGGTGTTTTTGATCTCTCGATGTCTCTGTTGACTTGCGGTCTCATTTTCCTGAAACTTTGAATAGCAAACTTTTCATGTCTTCTAGATATAAAATTTTATTAGGAGTATCTAGTTTCTTGTTTAATTATCTCTCCACGCCAAATATACCGAAGCAGGACCTATTAGCTCAGCCAAAGTAAAACAGAGAGAACTCCGTACGATGTTGAAGGGAGACATACGAGTAAGTACATTTTAGAACAACAATAGATCAAATTCAGTTTAAGTAAACCATTTACAATGGCTGAATTGAAGAAAAAAACGGTTAAGGAATCAAGCAGGTATCTCATTATCACACTGTTAGGAAAACTTGATTATTTTCCCAGTATTCCTAAAATAAATCCGACATTAAATCCATTCATTGCAAAGAAAAAATCAAGGGGAATTCTTTCTCTGTAAAACCTTGGAAATCTCTTATTTTCACATGCTCCCTTCTTCGATTTGCAGGGGGAGGGGGTAGAGCATTGGTATCCTCAGGACAGCCCCTGGAAAAGTATTTGTAACGAGAGTGTATTTTCAAGAGTAGGTAACGGTATTGAGATCACTGGCAAACAATTCATTAATTTTTACTTGAGATTACGAGTAAACAATCAAGGGCGTTCAAGTGGCAATGCCCTTTAGCGTAGAATATCGTAGTGAAACCATTCATTCTGATTTCAAGAAATGCACAATGGCTAATGATGTTAAGGGCCGTTTGGTTTCAGATGTACTGAGGCCGGCCGGCACCGTCTGTGTCTGTTCTGGATCGTAGGGGTCGGAACCTTGTCTTTGGCGGTGTCACGATAAAACATTTCGAAGCAAAAGCGAGGGAAAAGCCTGTAAATTGAGCGGCTCAGCAGCTTACGCGCTTACCCTTTAACCAATGCCGAAACGAATCAAAGGTATGGTCATTGTAAAGCGGCCTTCTTTTTGTACTAACTAAAAATAAAGGATCATCTTGATTCAAGAATACTTTGGATCTATTCCATTTTACAAATCTTATATTACAACCTTTCATTCGTATATCTAGTTTTTGTGTGTGTTTTATTCCTTCCCATTTTCACCAAAATTTATTTATTTCTCTTGACATTTCTTTGTGATCAGTTTCTTTCTATTTCGTGGTCGTATAAGTGCTGTAACTCAGGTTAATTTATTTCTCGCTTTGCCTCAAATACAGCGATTCACCAAGGGTTGAATTGCCTTTTTGCTCAGTGTAGTCTTCCCTTTCCATTTTCTTTGATCCTGAAATTTCTTACCAGAATCTACAGCCAGCCACACCCCAAAACAACCCCGTGAATATTGGGTACTTGCCAGTTGCGGAACGTTTGTGAACCTTTAAAACCACTTCATTCAAACAAATTTACAAGCATAACCAACTTCAGCTGACAACTTTATCAACCAGCAGTTGATCATTTAACCTACTAGTCCTAATTAGTTTTTGATACAACGAAGAACAATAACTGATAAATATTTTATACTAACGTAGTGTACCGATATGTCAAAAACTCAAGAAGTCGATACACACACAGCTTTAGGTACTCCCGACTCTGATTTATTATTCTGTTAGTATTTTCGGCTTCTCTTAAACTTCATAATATATTTTAAGTTCTTTGTCAAAGAAAATTGACTTGAAATTATTTTTGATTGACGCTTGGTTATTCTAAGTTGGATTTGACTATTTTTTGTTAACCACTTGTCATATTGAATATCAAAAAATGTTTGATGTAGCAATTCGCGTCATATATTTAAGTTCATAACCGTGTTTAAAAAAATTACGGAAAAAAGTTTCTTTTGTTTTCCCTTGCTGGAATTAATACCACGTTGTCGAATAAACTATCACCAACCAGTAAAATAGTTTATGAGTAGGTTACGTGTTTCTTTTAAGGCATTTTCCAATCAGGATTAAAGTTCTTCTTTAAATATTACGTATTTTCTTCCTGTTCTGAGTGCATAACGAACAGTGGAGTATTACACGCGCTCGAACAATGTTGTTGTGATCATAAACGTGAAATAAACAAAGGAGTACAATATCGGCTCAAGCCACGTTCAGTGCGATAAAAAACACCTAGATTGCGGAAAGCGTGGTTTAGAAAAAAATGATGGTATTTCCTTCTATGACCTATCTATGTCGTCATACGTTTGACCCTGACAATACCATTTTCAAAGTCACGTACGTAAAGAACAAGTCTCAAGGCCATTTCTTATCATGTCCTATCAATTCTTAGAATTCTTCCCGATACCTCTAAGCATTACTTTTTACTGCAGTTTGTTTTCAAAATCAAGCGACACAAAAGAGCAATTTTTGAGGAACTATTAGTACAGTCAGAGACATCATTGTAGCGAAGTTGTTATTCACTTTTACAATAGTTAGAGTCACTAAACAAGCTATTTGCTTCTCACAGCTCTTCGATTTGACTGGCTTTCTTACTCACTTATCAACCTTGGGCATCACATAGAAATATTTTAGTGTTTAAGTTCAGGATATGGATATTTTTTAAGCGGAGAAAACAGAATTTAGCTTACATTATGGGACGATAACCGGTTTTAAGGGGCTGGACGAACATCAAGACTGAAGGAAACAACGCACGCGCATAATTGCTTTTAGAGATCTCTGATTGGTCGCTGTGAGTGATTGTGTGATTAATTTCTGTCAATCAGGAGGCGGCGAGCCTTTGAAGAAAGCCTTTGAAGTGCCGCCGTGTCTACATAGCTCCTAACACACAACGAACACACTGAGCCAGTGAAGGCAACAAGAAAACTTTAAGAAGGAGTTTTATCGAGAATTTTTCCACGTGTGCGAGGCTAAAATGCCTCAGCCCCCTCGTAGCTCAACTGATGATTTTGGTGCTGATGATGAAGTAAAGGAATATAAGCACGAAGACGAGGAGGAGAACGAAAACGGTGCCACTTTAGACCTGGTCAATGACATAAAAACAGATCTCATCAAGAAAGAGGCCGAACATCAAGAGGTACGGTACTGTTATACATTTTTACCTCAATCTGCGGTCCTCCACTGTCATTCCTACCAATTTCTTTACAGTCCTGTGTAGTTTTGAGAGATACTGCCTAGCATTTTCATAGTCTATCGCTACACTGTGACTCCGCATTCGGTGAGCGGCAAGACTCAAAAGTGAAGGGCAATAGAATCGTATTGTTTCACAAAATAGTAAATAAACTCGTGCATTTTGTCCGTAAAGTATCGTACTTTGAATTACCTGAGCCAGAACTTTGCCCAAGACTTGTGTCTTGTCATAGCAATCATACCTGCAACTTTCAGCACACTTCGGGCTTTCAAAGTTATTTTGTACGCTCCAAGTTCAAAATTTCTCTGTTCGCGGTACTGCAACTCAAAGGATGCCGACAGTTGGCTGGAGCGGCTTTTCCGCTAGCCGACAGACCAGGTCGGTTTTTTCCATGCTTACCTTGAGACATTGCTCTAAAGCTCAACAAACTCTTGCTCTTCAAGAGTGCTTGGATTATATTCTCGATGATATCATAGCAAACTGATCAAACCTTACACCTAGGTTGAATTTTAACGCAGGACAAGGCACCCGTGTTATCGTCTTTTATCCTACTCTGTTGGTCTATTCCGAGTGATCTTTTAACACACATAATTACCACGCTAGAGCGAATTTCATTATTAAATGGGTTTTCGTTGCTGGCCGCGTTTCTACTAGTGATATATTTTAGAAAATCCAGACGTTAGTTAAAATAACTGCTACTTATCTTGATCTTACTGCTACTTCAGGAAGTTTAGGACCCCTTTTCATCTTATTATTAGCGCTTTCATTCATTTTTAAAGGGATGCTTGGGTGCTACCTTTCAATTTCTTCAAACCAAAACCATCTATCTGCTAGCCACTGAAGAAATTTTATAGAATAAAGTCTTAGGAGTGTGTATGAAATAACCAAACGAGCTCGCTCTTTGTCCACAATAATTTTCTTCGCCCTAACGAATTGAACTTTCAGCTGAAACAGCAACAGTGAAAGAAAGAGAATGATCAGAAAGATGTTACAGTCGATATAGAAACATTGTGGAAAAAAGCTTTAAGTTTCTATTAGACTCTCTTCCAAAAGATCTTTTTCTTGTTATCTTTGCAAAGTCAAAGAAATGTTGCTCTGTATCTTTCATATCTACCCTCTTCGACCATACTAAGCGTTCCTGGAGTGATCATCCATTTCTCTTTCTCTTTTTGATGGGAAAATCCCATGGTTTTATAAAGATCTGAGCAAGAAACGAAAAAGGGGTTTACAGGTGAATTTCTTTAAAACTGCTAATACAAAAAGGACGTTAACTTCTAAGTAGATATGTTAACTTCGTTGATATCTCTATTGTACTGTAACCTTATGCTCTGTTGTGGTGTTAGTTGGAGAGGATCGCAAAGCTTGGCTGGTTTTCAAAGTAGAAAACACTTTGCAAAATTTAAACCAAACAATAAAGTTAATGTTTCTGTAAACTAGAGGTGTTAGCTTGTTTGATCTCCGTCGGGTGAAATCCAACTCGTTTTCTTCGTCCTTTAGCTAAAAATACCAGGTAGAACGACACCCATTTTTTGTCAATTCTACACTTTTTACTTACTAGGTGGATGTCAAAACTTCCATCGTTCCAAATCACAAAATGACTGTTTAGTTTGAATGTATTTTTCTTTACCTACAAACGGCCTTTGTAAGCTGTTTCAAAAGCAGGTATTTCTATTTGATTTGAGACGACTACGAGTCGCCAGTTTTATTAATTTTTATCCTTCTATTTCTTCCTGCCCCAAGTTAAAGAAACAATCACTTGGATTTTTCGGCTTTCTTCTTTTACAAGAAAGCTTCCTCGCGTCGTCAAAAAGTGTTTACAGCTTTTTCTTTTCTCCACAAACAACACTTTCCATAACAGTTGTTGTGTCTTTTTCTAACAAAAATTGATTTTTTCATCTGTAAAAACCCGCATTGTTACGCACTTCAAATAGGTTTTGATGCTACACTTGACCCTTAGAACTTGCAATAAATAATTGTAACACTTTTAGTTGATCGTAACATTCTTTGAGATCACTTTCTGCTTATCTAACGTACAAATTTACTAAAAAACAGCGGGGGTTTACCATATTGGACCATGTAAATTCCTAATGTCAAAAAAATTAAAATTAAAATACCTTTGGATTTAGAAGACCCAGGTTTCATGGGTACAAATAACAGGACATACAATTAATCTGTTCTTTTTTACTTTGCAAGCTAAAATTGTGTGTCATTTTTATGGGTAAAAGACAAAGGCTGCAAAGTCAAGTCATGCTATTAATTTCCACCTAACTTATTAGAGACCTGTTTTTTATTAATCATTTATATGATTTACATGGGATGTCAACATAATATTCTTATAATTTGTTTCCCTTCATACTGCATTTTAATGCTTTAAAAAGTATGAAAACATTTTCCCTTCATCTAGCTTTAGCTGTATCTAAGTGAGATGCTTGGTGTTCCTTGTATTTCATTATGGTGCTTCGAGAAATGTTTCCTTTAAAGAGCAGCATATACATATTGCATTCATCCTTCCATTCTTTTTGCACTCTTTCATATTTTCCCATTAGCTAATTAATTGGAAAGAATCTTAGGCCTAGTTCAAATGTTGAACTTCACATGAGCTGAACCTAATGACATCAAAGAAGACCACCTTATTAACTATTATTTTCAATGAGTTTGGCTCAAGTGAAGTTCGATGTTTGACCTGGGCCTTAAAGTACAGGAAATATAAATTCTAATTTTCAATTATAGCTTCAATAAGATAAGGGACAGTGCCTACTCAGCTGCAATCTGCCTACCTGGTACCTTTTCTTAATCTACAAGCACAACTGGTGGCAATTTTAAAGCAACTTGTATTTACTATAATGATTACTCAAAAGGAAAACAAAATTAAGGTCTCTTTTGGTTGGGCAACACAAAAATACCTGTAGCTGTTTCACCTGGATTCAAAATAGCAGGGGGGCAATATTACTAATGGGAGGTAAAATTAAGTTTGAGGTGCCAAATGGAAAATAAAATGACAAGCAAAGTTTTACCAAGGTGCACATTGCATGTTGTATTATCTGATTTATTTGCCCTGCCAATACTAAATAAACCATTAATTGCCAGACTATATTTTTCCTATTTCAAGTCCTGTTTATTTATAGGATTATGATGTAGGTGATTGAGGTGACAGTAGCCTAGGATTTCCTCAGGTTTTAAGCTTTAATCTTGCAAAAAATGCCCTTGATTCAGACACAGAATGCATGTAATGTCAGGGGCTCATGCAGGGAAGGGGTGCAGGGGATGTGCACCCCCACCCCTTATGAGATGAGCTACTCAGTCAATTATGGATTTAATATTTACTTTTGGTGCACAAGTCCCAAAAATATATGTTACAGCCCTTCAAAAACTCCTATAGGTGCACCCTCCTAAAAAAAATCCTGGTTCTGCCTCTTAAATATGGAGGAAGAACACAGATGACATGAGACCATCACCTAGTGACATGAATTGGCCTTCCATTGCCCAAACAAAGTATCAGGCATTTTTCATTCTGCCATTTTTTTGCAGGCATTTAGTTAATATCTTTGTAGAATAATCTGATTAACAACTTATCAGTCTGCAAACTATCTGATATGGCATTAGCATTTTTACTTTTTTTTTTTTTTTGTATTGTGGCTTGCCTACACTGCGTTGCTAAGATATCAAGTTTATGTTTGAGTGGTGAAAACAAAAAGCTTGTTTTCAACCGCAGGTGAACAACAACATGCCTTTCTTTGAAACTCTGCAAAACTCACCACTTTTTGCACCCACTTTTAACTGATTCTACTTGATTTTCCCTCTTTCTTCTTAACTTAGAAGCAACTAATTGTATGTCTTTACATGATAGAAAGTTTTGTCTTCCATATCTTTTGACTTTTGAATGTTTTTTGTCTTATTTAAAGACTTTCTGGCTTGTCATTTTTCAACCAACTTGTTTGGCAGCTTTGAAAAACTTACAAAGATGGAAATGATGTCATTGATTCGGAAAATATCTCACTGGGTTCCAGGATGTAGTTTCATAACATTGTTTATGAATGGCTTATTTTCTAATATCTCACTCATGTCTATACCCCTGTTTCAAAACGTTGTCCCAGCATAGATTGAGAGTTGAGAATAGGAGACTGCAAGGGATGTTGGTAAATTAAACTTGAATTAGAAAGGATAAAGAGAAAAATAACATTAAGCCCTTGGTGGGAATCGAACCCTACATCTTCGGTTTACTAGTCTGATGTGTTAACCACTACACTACAAGGACCAACCACACTGGAAACGAATCCAAGGGCTTAATGTTATTTTTCTCTTTATCTTTTCTTTATATACACACTAAACACATTCACTTTACTTTCATTTCTAATATATATATGCATACCAATTTACAGTTTTCAGCTTACCCATTGAGAAAATAAACCCCTGGGATCCCCTACAGTTGCTACTTACATTACATTGTCCAGCTGCATTTCCAGTGTGGTTGGTCCTGGTAGTGTAGTGGTTAACACATCAGACTACTGAAGATGTGGGGTTCAATTCCCACCAAGGGCTTAATGTTATTTTTCTCTTTAAACTTGAATTAATTTATTCAATGAAATCAGGGTGAAACCAACACACACGCACATTCACCTGCAGAACTGAAGATAGCATGGAAAGTTGTACTGTGGCATCAAGTGAAACCATGGATAAATTAATTACAATTTAAAGTACCCAACATCCCTTGCGGTCTCCTATCCCAGTTGTCAATCAATGCTGAGACAACCTCCTTTGAAATAAGTGTATAATAAACAGTTATATCAGATGCTTAGCCATAAGTCAGAACCTATGTGTATGTAACAATTTAATGAAGTTTGAATATTTCTATTCTTGTATCACATACATGTAGGAGCCTAAAACACCAACAGATGCCAGCTCTGCACCTATAGCACAGCTGCTGTCATTCCCAGATAAATATAATGAACACCTGGCAGTACCAGGACATGGCTACCATCGGAATCAACATTCTAGTGATAGCAAGTCCCATGTAAGAGGGCAGCCGCAGTCTCCAGTATTTCATCCTGGACACCAAGGTTACCCTTCAAGTCCATATCCATATACCGTATACCCTAGCATTAAAGCTGAAAGATATCATTATGACCCTCCTTTATGGTAAGAATCAAGGGTATATCTTACATAATAAACCTCAGGGTTAACAGTAAGTGCTTTAATTAATGCCTTAAACATTAATAGTTGCTGTCTTTTTGTTGGGGTGGGGGGTATTTGTGACTTGCCCCTCATGTGAGTAGAGTTGTTTAATGGTTCTTGACCTACCTAGATTGACAACTATTTTCCAGATCATTAAGGGTGTTAAAGCACTCATTTATTATATTATGATGATGTATACTCATTATAGGAGTTAATGGCGTTATCAAATTAAAATGATGTGCATGGATTCACATTAAGTGTCACATACAGTGTACAGAGCTAAATTTAGGTAAACAATCAAAAGTGCACTGTGGCTATTTTTGCCTGTATTAATATTGTCATCTGATTATCAATTTTGGGTGACTGGCAAATGGATTATCTTTTAAAAAAAACAATGGAAACTAGCGAGTAAACTAGTATAGGCTGCGTTGGTGTGTAATGAATACAATAACCAATAAAAGGAAATCTGTAACACTGTGAAAAAAAAGAAATATACTTAAGTTTACTGACGTTTCGAGCTTTCACCCTTCATCAGAGTAAAAAATCAATGGATATTACAGTGTATAAACACTTCAACAAACCCTTTAAATAATCCAAGAGGGTTATCTCCACAAAAGTTATAATGCCCATATCAATGTTAAGCCTGGGGTGGGAGGAGACCAGACCAATGATGGGGATTTGACTTGATGTACTGTCTCATGGGCTGGGATTTTGAGTGAGCATTTGTTTGGTATAGTGAAAGTTTGTAAAGAAATAGGCAAATCTTCACTACATTTGAAAAATCATTTTAGCCAACCAAAGAAGTGAGAATTTGACTGAAAATTCTGTAAAAGAACCAAATCCATGCATTAACAAAATCCAAGGCTGCTGTTTAATATTGAGCTTTTATGATTTTTGCCTTGCATTTGCTGTAACAAAAGTTCAGCATTTAAAGGAGCTAGTGCCACTCTTTGGTCATTTTAATTGTCAGTGGCTCATGATCAGTTGAATTGAGTTTTCTGCCACAGACGTCACACTTCTTGTCATGTACGAAATGCAACCATTAGATTCAGCAAGCAAAAGTTCCAAGTCTGAACTGGGCCTTATAGTATGTATGTCTATGAAAACAATATGATTCTTTGTAGGCAACCACATGGAACCATTATTGGACAAGGGTCTTATCATTCCAACTATCCTCCACCTGTTAATCCAACAACTGCAGGCATTCAACGATTAACGCACCCTACAATGACTGGGGATCAGAGATCAGGGGTCCACTGTGGACCTGCCCCACCTCCAAACCATACTGTCATTACCAGAGCTCCACCATCTTGTGGTTCAGGAAAGTAAGTATAGTCATAGGAGTAGTTACAAGAAACGTAATGGTTTGACAAAATCTGTTGAATCAATAACAGTGCATACCATATTAACTTAAGGGCCCACTGCAGTAAAAGTATTAAAGAGCACTGCCCTTAAATAAGTGCCACATTCGTTTACAATGTTCTTAATCAAAGCATCATCAGCTCTTGGACTTGGATCACGAAGGGGACAGCATGTGACATTGACATTTTATAAAAATACTGCAGACCATTTTTGCCACCAAAATGAGACAGCAGGTGCTGTCCCCAAATAAGTGTCAAATCCAAATTTAGAGTACCACGTCACTCAATTGAGTTAAAATGGTAAGATCATAGCTCATTCAATGAAAATACTTTGACCATGCAACACCATGGAAAAGCACAGCATTATGTTGCTCTTAGTATTGTGGATCATTGTGAAAGTTGAATGACAAAGGGTAAAGCAATAAACAGGGTTTGTACAAGCCTTGAAAATCCTTGAAAGTGCTTGAATTTTAAAATGAAAATTCAAGGCCTTGAAAGTACTTAAATGTGAGAATTAATGCTTGAAATTGCTTGATTTTTGAAAGTGCTTCTCCATAACAACTTTGAAGCTGAGAATTGCTTAATGAAAAAACAAGGGTTCACAAAATTCTTAGAAGAGGCATTTAGTTTACAGTACATTTGAAAGACTATAAGAAAATGTTAACGTATGATGGATGAATTAAGAATGTGTACTGATATCTTTCAAAAAGTTGTCCTTGAATTTTCTAAAATATTGGCCTTGAAAGTCCTTGAAAACTCCTTGAATTTCAACTTCTGTGATTTATACAAACCCTGATTAAACTATGGTTAAGAAATAGACATACATTGATACAGTACCTCATGATATGGGTGCTCTTCCATTAAACATGTTTAAAAAAACATTTAAAACATGTTTGGCTTTTTGATGCAATTAATGAAACGTTAAAAATATGTTTCATAGATATCTTTGTACCCTTGAGCATATTTAAAAGATGTTTAAACATGTTTTAAACATGTTACATATTCGTAAGAGAACTGATAATGCTAGCTACACTAGTACAGTGTAAGACATGGCTCCTACACTGCTATTGCACAGCATGGGGATATTGATAAGTCTAGTAGGTCAGACCCCATCTTCAGTCCTTTTTATTACCAATATACATGGCCAAACAGAAAACTGCCCTCTTGGAAACACGCACTCAGCAGGCCACAAATGACTTGAGTGGGCTGCATGATGGCATTATCAGCCCATCATCAAATGGATTTTAGCCACTTAGAGTTGGCCTTGTTTATTGATAATGATACTACCATTTGCAAGCAACTGAAGTGTGATGCGCCAAATTAGTTTTTATAAGCTATATCTCAGACGTTTGACACGAATAACTATCAAGTTTGATGTGTGAAACTTTTGTTATGTTGCCAACAAATAACATTGAATTTTCAAGGTTTATAAGCTCTATTTTAGAAGTTTCGAGATATTGTACGATGTACAGTATATATTTTAAAGTAAATACAGTAATTAGTTTTAAATCCATTGTGTTTTTCACAAAATATCTTGAAACTTATAAGATAGAGTTCATAAATAGTGTACATTCCACCTGCTAATTAGTTTGTCGGCGCCATCAGTAAAGTTTCTCATGAAACTTGACAGTTTTTCACATTAAACGTCTGAGATATAACTTATAAAAACTAGTTTGGCATGTCACACTTCACGGTTGCTTGCAAATGGTAGTAATAAAATGAGTTTTGTCAGGAATATTGTTTATTTGCACCCTTGTAGTGTCATTTGCGTCCCTCGCTGCACTCAGGCTGCAGATAAACAATATTCCCTCCAAAAGTAATTTTCTTATTCTATTCTTATTCTTATTAATGTATTCCTCCTCCTCCTCCACTGCTGCTTCTTAAAAGCTAAAGACAAAACTACAAGAAAGCTTTTTGTCTAGTACAAAAAAAAAAAAGCCATCATATTTTTCTATATTAATAAGTATTACAAGAACAATTTTTAAATGCATGGAAGTAGTTGTATTCTTGATAATCCCTCTCTTTATTTTGATATCCTGTCTTTCTTCTTAAAGAGTCAAATCCTTTAATTGTTTCTTAAATTCCATATTAATGGTTATATAAACATCAGAATTAAGAAACAAAAATAAATGGTGCTCAAGGGAATAATTGAGCAGCTGTACATATTTGTTAATTTTATGACAGGAATGTTTAGTCATGCCAACTAACTAAATTGGTTTATTGAGGATGCTAGAGGGTGTAGTTTCTCTGTCTATGGTAATATACAGCAAGAGCAGTCTTTGGTGCTAGTGTGTTGTAATTAAAATGTCATCATGTTACCATTAGAGCTTATTTCTGTTGTTTTCATTTTTTGTAGCAACTTATTGGTGTGTACTCGTATATAAAATGATCTAGAATTCCATACAATTCAATGGCTCATCAATTATTAGAATTACAGTCAAAGGACATGAAGCGTGCCCCCCTAGACTGCATTAATGATTTCATTATTCGAATATTGAGTTGATTTTT
>WUAP02016569.1:0-19666 GCA_015163945.2 Stichodactyla helianthus | reverse complement strand
TTCAGTATAATTTTGTTTGTCTGAGTCATGCATCTATTAAGCGGGCTATTTTTAGAATAGCCACGCAGCCCTATTGCTGGTAGTTATTAGATGCATATGAGGCATCTACTTTAGGTTTAGAACAAAAACCACTATAATTCTTATAGCACTGAGTGAAGTCTTCTTTCCTCTGTGCTTTCAGTGTTTTCCATTGAGTTCTCCAGTTTTCATCCCCAATGCACAATGGAAATATCACTGTTAAATTCCCATTTAGTTGGCTATTCAGTTTACCACCTTTTTATAAGTACAGCAATTAAAGTATATGATATCTTACTGGTCAACTCCTGTTGAATCATTGTGTAGTTTTGCATGCCACTGAACAGGAAGGTATTCTATGCGACCAATCAGACGGCCTTTTGCTAATTCTTCATGATGCTCATTTAACATAGATAGGGTCACCATACGAAGGTCATCAACTGAAAAATACACAGCATATAAATGCCAACCTTATAATTATGAGGAAATTGCTCAAGAATTCTCTCCAGTGTTTCCTAACTTTCTCTCTTTTCCTCTCTTTTCTCCCTTCTGTCGTTACCCCTCTTTTCTCTAATTTTCTTTTCTTTTCTTTCCACACTCTACTCTCCCAGTTCCCCACCCTTTACAATAACAGCATCTATCATTACACTGAACTTAAAGTATCATAATATTATCTATCATAGGTAACTTCACGGGTTCACATTGGCCAATTTGCTGTCCATAATGGTATGATATGAACCACCAACCTTACTGTATTTTTGTGTTCGCCTTGCCATATAATTAACACTTATTTTACTGGGACTGAGGGAAACAGTATGTTTTGTGGTCCCGAGACCGCTGATGTTTCCCGAAGTGAAGCTGAGAGAAACATCAGCGGTCGAGGGACCACAAAACATACTGCTTTCCCGAGGTTGCAGTAAATAAGTGCTTTATTATCATACCAAGTGTCAAAGAAAACAAAAAAATAGAGAAAGAATGAATTTTGCAAACATGCGCGCTAGAAATGTGGTGGATTCTGGTTTCCGGTTTTGATATTTTTTCAGTCACGTGACTTCCGGTTTTGTTATTCCCAGTCCACAACATATTATTGCCCTCCCAGACTTGTCGCCAGGGAGACAGTCGAATTTCTTCACGTTCATGTGATACACTCTCGACCAATAGAAATTGAGGAAAATTGAACTTTGACACTTGGTATATAATAATAAACATTACTTGTCTGGACCTTATGTAAGTTATGCAACCTCATTATTTTCCACTTTTTATGTTCCACGTGCTATGCACTAAGGCCATAAGGCAATGGAAAAAACGTGGTCAATAACTACTTACCACATTCAACAATATTTCTAAATCTCAAGTCAGCTATAGGTCCAATACCATGGATAACGAATACCAGATGATCTATCTGAGCTGGCTCACCTGTAAGCATCAAAAAATTTAATACAATTGTGTGAATGTTAATTGCAGTGGTTGCCCTTGAAACATAATGCTGAATGACAATTCTTTCATCACACATGTCATGTACACAACTTAAGATATAATAACAGCAAGGTCTAATCCAAGTGTATTGATTAAGGAGTCTATTCATACCATCTTCAATCTCATCTTCTATATCAAAGATTCCTCTCCGTACAACTTTTGGTCTAGTTTTAATGTCTTCCCCACTCCATTCATTAACCTCTCCAGTTTGAAAGTGTACCATAACATTTGTATTGTGCATTATCACATATTCTCCATCTTGTAGGTCAATTCGTCTTGGCCAAAGATTTTGATAAACAGTTGCCTGAAACTCATTCTAAAAACATAGTAAACAAAGAATCAGTATTATCATATAGATATCAATGAAATACTAGGATTTCTCCTGTTTCTAAAACTTCGCACACAGTGGAGATATCATTTTTATCCTTCACATGTGAAGATATCACTGTTGCCATGACTACCCTTGTATCAACCAATCACAAATGGCCTTAAAATTCTTTCCTGATCCTACATATTTCATCGATATTTATAAAATAAACAGAACATTACATGGTCACTTGGAGATACAAATTTTATCTTCTCATGTCTCTCGCAGCGCTCACTCATGAGAGATATCATCAACACTCGAAGATAAAATTTGTATCTCTGTGTGCCCATGTAATATCCTCTATTTAATAAGTCAATGACAGTGACCTCATGTTATAAAATCCTTTCATTAGATATATGGTCTAATTTGTACTAATAGACCTCTTCACCTTCGTTGTTTGTTTACTCATTTCAGACCATGTGATGTCACTCTTGGGAATTCTTTCTTATGTTGATAGGTTAACATTTTCATAATAAAAGAACAATTCCCTTATTTTTTTCATAATAAAAGAACAATTCCCTCATTTTTTCCCACTTTTTTTATGGCCCATGTACTATGCACTAAGGCCATAAAGCAATGGAAAAAACTCAGTCGATAACTATACTTAGCACATTCAACAATATTTCTAAATCTCAGGTCAGCTATAGGTCCAATACCATGGATATTTGCCACCGCAACCCGATTAGCTCATTTGGTAGAGCATTGGTCTGTTGTGCGGGAGGTCATGGGTTCAAGCCCCGGCCGGACCAACACTCAGGGTCTTAAAATAACTGAGTATAAGGTGCTGCCTTTGTAATAATATCTGCAAATGGTTAGACCTTCACATGGCTCAGATGATCATGTTAATGGCGGTCCCGTGCATTTGAATACATTCATATAGATATTTGTGCGTTATAAATACATAGCTTCCCCTCCCCCCCCAAGAGAATGTCACATGGTCTGAAATGGGCAATTTGCATACGAAGGTAAAGATGTCTATTGTCACCATGTACCATGGTACCTCCCATAACATCTTGCACTCTAATCAAAATGAAGTGAAGCAATGATCAATTACCTTGTCATAGATTTAATCTTTTTTAAGAATTATATGCTTTTGATAAGGAAATGCAAACTTAAAAAAGAACTCACCTCAAGCCTTTCAGCTAAGTCTTCTTCATAAGGAATCAATTTCATACCGCCATCTCCCTTATAAAACCAAGTACATCTTCTTACAACAGTAGCTGGTTCTTGCCAATAGACAGGCTCTCTGGTCCTCTTGTCAAGATTAACGTCATACCTTCCACCATCAGTAGGGACAATCCTGTCCTCTCCAGTAGTGGGAAGTCTATAGGCATGCTCTAAGCAATCAGAATCAATGTACGAAAATGGCATCCATACTCTGTTTTCTTTCATGTAAAACCAATGTGGTTGGACTGGAGCTGTTAAACCTGTTGGAACTATTCCTTCTGGTGATGATGCTACTGTCTGTTCAACAGGAAGTACTGGTATGTCACTTGTTTGCTGAGGTATCTGGGCTGCCCCATACTGTTGGGTTGCCTGTGGTGTGTACACCTGAGTGGAAGGGTGGGGATTACTCGGCAGGAATGGAGCTTGGGAACTGACTTGTGGCATCATAGGAGATGTACTGGTTGGTTGGGTGCCCTGTGTATAAGATGGTTGAGTGGGAAACTGGGATGGAATTGGATATCCTGACATGGATGAATTCATTTGAGGTGTAAATCGAGATGGTGTAGATTGAGGTGTCATAGGCTGGGAGTACCCAACCTGTTGGTTCACTTTAGGATATACCCTTCTAGGTGGCAAATGTGATGGTCCTGAAGGTGTACCTTGTGGGATACCGGAAAGCTGTGCAGTTGATAAACTTGGTTGTTGGGGAGGAACACTTCCCGCAAACTGAGAGAAATGAGGTTGCGAATTAGATGAAGATGGTGTACCAAATGTTGAAGGAGCTTGTGTTGGAGGAGATAGAAAATTATCTACATCTTGACCACTGCTAGCCATTGTAAAGTGTTTCGGTCCGGCAGCTTGTGGCTTTTGCTGTGGTGTAGAGGAAGCAAAGGAAGACACAGCTGGAGCAGTTGATTTAGGCTGTTGAGGAGTGCTGAAGCCTTGAAAGGAAGAAGTAGCTGGGGTCCTTTGTTGAGGAGAAAGTTGTTGTCCAAGAAAACTGTCAACCTCAGCATCAGGATCTAAAGGAAACAAAGCTACCAGGAAAAATAGAAATTAGCATAAAGTATTACAAACATATTATATCTTAAAATATTTCTGGGAAAATTCCAGGAAGTAGAACTACACATGTTAGAAATATATGAGGTGTGCATTACTGAAGGAAGGAGTAAGGGTCATAGGGTGTCCTTTATTGGGCACTGCATATGTTTTATCAAGAGGAGTGAGGGATTCTTAGTAAAGGTACAAGGGAAGTGATCCCCTTCCACAATGGCCTGCATTTGCACACCCCTATTTCAGACTCTTTCCCACCAATTAAAACAATTGCTCCCTTTCCGACGGGTATTTTCTGGAGCACCTTGCTGCCTGATGAATGCTTCTAATCCATAATTGTTAACTTCTAAATAAAAATAAACGCAACTTGAATTCTACATTAAAAACTTATAAAAATGTTTTCCATTGTCTTAAGCTTTTAAAAAGATAAGAACATAGAAAGTATAACGCATTATTTATCGACTCTTATGTCTTAAAAAACTCTGTTTTATTTGCTAGAGACAAAATAAGCTTACGTGCAAGATTACTCTACCGGCTTTAACAGCTGATCAAGCTCAGATTATACCTGTGTTTGCACACCCAAACTTGTTATTATCTTATATCCTACTCTACACTTCCAAATACTAATGAAAATTTAGTAACATAATAACTAGTTCTTTCTTCTTTCATTATTTTATAGTCAAAATATCAAGACAAGAAACCACATACCACTGGTGCTGGATGAAGTTGACGACGAACTTGGAGTTTGTTGAGCAGACGTTGGAGCACTTTGAGAACTTCCTACAGGCTGGAGTGTTGGCATTAGAGCTGGGCCAAAGCTCAAAGGTTCTGATACGTTAGCTAGAGATATTCCTTGAGGAGAAGGACGAGGATTAAAAGGCTTTGAATGGAGCTCACTTCGCTGACGATCCGCCATCTTGACACGTCAGTCTACACCAAGTGGGGAAACACCGCTGATATTTGGAATTTCTCCTTGGCGCGCGCGAGTCCCGCGACCAAAAAGGCGGGGAAACTCGATACTTTACTCGATAATTTTATAGGTTTTACAACGGCTCAATCGTATACCCCTCTAGACTACATTAATGATTTTATTATTCAAATATTGAGTTGATAATTCAAACTTAGAACTTAATTTTCCACTTGAATTTTGATTGAAGCAGTTTTGTTGCGAGACAAGTTGCACAAGACATTGCCTAGTCCCTGATTGCCTAGTGTAACATACCAAAAGTGTCTCGCAATTTCGTTGCCGCAACCGTTGCGAGAAGTAAAACTCAGAAAGATACTTTTGGTATGTTATACTAGGCAATGTCTCGTGCAACATTTGAGACAAAATTGCGAGACAAGTCGCAAGGAAAATTGCCTAGTGTAACATCACCTTAAACTCTACTAAATGCTCGTCATGGTCCATGAGGGAGGTATTTAGGAATTATGTCAGACATGCGCACGCTAGGGTAAGGGATAATTTTATACAAACATTGGATTTGAATCGGTAGCCCTGAAATAGCATAAAACATTTAACTGTTACCTCATAGTGATTTTCCTTCGCCCGTGAAAGAAAAATGACCATTTAGTTAGTACTAGTTGATAAAGAACAAAAGAAAACAATGAGTTTAGAGTCTACTACCGACTATTAGTTTGCCTACTTCTTTCACGGGTGAAGGAAAATCACTCTATGGGCAAAACACAGCAGTTATCTGAGACTAGTAAAAAAAATAATTGTTACACTGAATAAGTTTGCCCTCTTAACATGGCCTACCCTCTACCCAACTTACCCAAGGCATAGGCACGTGTAATATTTCCCTTAAACAGTTCGTACGACTGTGAAAAGGTCGCGGCACGAACACGGCGCGGACACGGTCAAGGCACGGGCAAGGCACGGCAAAATTCTAGAAAACATCACGATCCCAGCAAGGGACGCTTACGGCACTAACCGTGCCGCGACTTTTTCACAGTCATATGAAATCTGCTCTATGCAAATTACACAACGACGACTGACTATCAAAAGTTTTATTAGAAACCACTGACAATTTAAAAATCTAGACTGCAACACATGTGCTAAACGATTGATCTTTGTCTTTAAGCTTGATGTTTTCCTGTATACCGTAGTCATTCTCCAAGCTTCGGGAAAAGATTGTAAGTTTGATTAAGTTATGACACAGACCACTCTTCAGATCCCAGTCTTAAAAATAAATTCGACGTGGCCAGTTTATTAGAAATGAGGAAAACTCCAGTCTTTCGTTATCCAAAATAATGTTGGTGGACCTAGTTTTCTTTAGACAAAGTCAAAAACTAGAATGTCAAGTAATCTTCATGAAAACTTCTCCCTCGGAATCTCCGGTAGTACAGGGTACTATACATAGCTCCTGGTGTTCCTGTCGCGACGTTAATCCCGTATAGGGACCCATCGGGTTTTAAGCCAATAGCAATCCCTAGAAGATACTTGGAATTCATGTTTTTGAGAGAAGCTTTAGTGTAGCGGTTCAAGTGGAATGCTCTGCGAATGGATCGTAGGTTCCATGAACCAAGAGGTTCGAAGCAAACCTGTAAATAGAACATATCACTATTTCCGGTCACTATTTTTCACGGGCGGGGGGGAGGTCGAAGGATATTTGCTATGACAACCTTAAAATTATCTGATTTTAGTGCGGTTTTCGTGTGCTGCGACATTTCACGGTACGGAACACGGCATTCATGGCGTGGTTACTGCTCATGCAATCGTGATCATCGGTTGCGTGCGCTCTGTCACGGTCACAGCACGTCACGTCACTTCACGTCCGTAGTTTTCACAGTTACTCGAAATAGACCTTTTCGGCTTGGGCGTATTTGTTTTGCCATTTCAGACCACGTGTCATTCCCCTGGGTTTTATTTCTTTGTTTAATGGTAACGCTTGAGAAGATACCTTAATATGGATGTACCTCAAACAAAGAATCTTATTCCCAAGAGTATGACACGTGGTCTGAAATGGGAAAACATTACGCCCAAGCCGAAAAGGTCTATCTGCTCCTATAACGATGCTTTTACAAAGGGCAGAAAACCGCAGCACCCGGAGAAATACCCACAGCCAGGAGAGAACCGGCTTCCAAGCGGCACTTGTTTATTTACTTGCGTAGCCTGGAGGGAGGAGTGGGGAGAGGCTTTCCTCCTTCTCTCCCCAGGCCAGTCTCCCTTTTCCGTCCCCTTGGGGCGAACAACGCATGCGCAGGCTAATGCTCATACATTATGGCGTAAAACTGACCTTAGTAATATTTTCTTCTGAGAAAAGAACCTTAGGAATTTCCTGTACAGCAAAGAATCCACTTGTTAATAGTCTTCTCGCAGAAGGATAGAGAATAAAGACATCTTGCGGGATGTTTTCTGCTTTATTTCCGCGTGCGTAGTACTTTGTGGTTGCGTTGCATTCTTGGGCGATGAAAGATGTTTCTGCTGCTGGAGACTCGTCTGCCAGCCCTGGGGTTCGATCTGTGATATAAAAGATAATCGTACAAGCTCAATGGATTACTAGTTTGCTACGGCGCTCATATTGGGAATCATGCAGTTTTCGCAAGCCAGGACAAGCCCCGAGCGTTCGGGCCCCAATTTACAATATTTTTCTATCTTGCAAAATACTTTTAAGACGGAATGAAAATTGTCCACAGCTGCTCAGCTTATTCACACTTTGGTTTGATCGCTCCCCCAAACTCTCTCTTTCCAAGGAGTAACTTGCCTGGCTATGGGCCTGTGATCCTCCGTTTTTGTTTCGACTTGGCAAGATAGATTCTTAGTTATTTGCATCAAAGTCTAGATTATTTATCTTTTGAATTAAGTTACAAGATATATACAGACGAGGAATTCGATCCTCAATAAATCCCCCAATAAGTACCTCATTCGATCCCAAGAATGCTTTGACTTTTTGCTTTGATTTGGCAAAAAGTAGACCTCAAACAAATGAACTAAATTATCTTTGCGCATCATCGTTATAATCAATTGTATTGTGATCTAGTCAAGAACCTTAATTCCCATTTTCCCACTTCTTTCTCTTTTTTCATCTCCCTTTCTTTCTATTTCAGGTTATAAATAGAATTCAATATGAATACTCACGGTTATCCCGCGTGCAAGATGCTTCCGGACAGTCACGTGACTCCATTGATAATCCAGTACAAAAGCCTTTGTCATCACCCACGATACACGTACGTTTACGATACTGGCTTCCTTCTCCACAGTACTTCCGACTGCTACAACGACTCCAGGGGCTCCATTCGCTCCATGTTGTGCGACGAGACAAATCATTATCACTATCTGAAAACAGAATTAATGGAGCGTTCATTAGCCTGTGCACAGCCACTTCTCACCCCTTCCCTGCACGTTTCTTCTCGGCACCTTGCATAAAATTCAATAGCCTGTAACTTTTAGTGAAACAATTTTGAATTACATAACGTGGCACACCTTGTTCATCGCCATCGTCGTCGTCGTCATCTTCATCAAAGTCATAGAGCGCATGTGCATTATCCGTCATCTGTCGTGAGCGATGACCGTGTCTGTAACCTATCAGTGACATGCTTCTTTTCATGTTTAGTGCTTTTTGTTGGCGTTCGATGCGAAACAGAAAATACGTGGTGAAAAGCAGGAAAGATATAACAGCGGTTTTGACGACTATTGACGCCACATTGGTCGACTGAAACTGAATTGGAAAAAAGGAATAGAAAGGTTATTGGAAATCAAGGGTGGTGTAATGGTAGCGCACTCGCCTCTCACGGCTCTGAGGTCTCGGGTCTCGGGTTCGATTCCTGGACTCCAGGGGCGCATACAGGGGGGGGTGGATTGGGTGGATTTCCACCACCCCCCTCTTTAGAGGTGTTAACAGTCAAAAGTATGAAGTTTTAAATGAAATAAAACAACAAATCTGATTGCATCTCGTAACTAATTTTAAAAACTATATACATATGTTAAGAGTCAACTCAGTTTTGCACATTTTAGACGTCTTGAAAGCCTATTCTGAACTCTGATGGAGAATAGATACCTTGAAGGAGCTTTGAATAAGATTATCCAACCCCCTTTGGAAAATCCTGGATCCGCTCCTGGACTCGTCATTTCATGTGAGTAGAGTTCTTGTTGGGTTTCTTCCCTGATTCGAGGATTTTTCTCCGGGTTCTCCGGTTTTCCTCCCTCCGCAAAACCCAACACGCTAAATTGCAGTTCGATCTGTGAATTAGTCGTGCCCTCGGACTCAGATCAGCCCAGAGGTTGTTTCAGGGTTCCTGATGACTTTTTTGTCAACAACGGATTTCATTTATTGCAATTTATCCAACCCCTTGTCATTGACTAAATAGGGTTTGGAAACCTTTTAATCGGAGAATCGCATGCCAAGCCGATTATTTTAATTTGGACTCGGAAGTTGTTACACTTGTAACCTTTGCATTGACTCAATCAGTTTTGTTTCTGGGTCGGTCAGGTCCGAGACTATTTGCAACAAAGCAATTCTAATAATTCACCGATCCCGGCTGTGCTTGAGTGACCACTCAAACAATGGGTAGTTTTCCCAATGGAATTCACAATGTCCGACCAACAAACTTGAATTCATAAGAAATTGTAGTACTTCTCGATATTTTTCTTAATGTATCTTTAGACTGCATTCATTTAAAGACAGACATGTAAAATTTTCAGCAATCGGTGTTTTTCCTACACTGTATATTGAAAACAAACTTTAGCTTGTCCGACGTAGCAACAGTAACTAGGGAGGTAAAACAATGAATGCCGGATAGATTTTCGTTAAAACTAGTATGTATTACCTTTGTTTTCTTGTTTATCGATATCATGACGTCACCCTCTTCAACTTCATCAACGGTAACAGTCGATGACTTATCAGTTGCCATGGCAGCCACCTTGGCCAGCCGCGACTCTTGGAAGCTACCCCTAGACAAATCCTTTTTGAATAGATGGATAGATGGATAAATAGGAAAACAAAAAATCTATGCATGTATACATTAAGTTGTAAACAAAGGGAACACTAATGCCAAGCTTTTGATACCATTTGTTGCAGGCCACGAGAAATGGTTATTCAAGTGAAACGGTATCAATCAGTGAGACCGATGAAAAAATTTTGTCAAAGAACTGATTGATTTACACAGAATTCCCCGGTTCCAGACGTGTAAAAGCATGTGGTGTCTTTATTCACGTTGTGATGGATAGTGTATGGCTCTGAACTGGAAAAATGTGGCCTTTGTCACAAATAGCAGGCCGTACTCGAGGGATTGACGAAGTCCTTTTGGAGAAAAACAACAGTTCCAAATCGACTTACCAAACTTTTCTGGTCTATAAACGTCTGTCATATTATCGTGGATAACAAGTTTATGTCTACTTACCAAAGAAAGAGCAATAATCCCAATGTCTTTTCTTCAAACACAATCCATTGGTATCACAAAAACTTCGCAAGCCTACACACCAAATAAATTAACTTAATCGAAGCCAGGGCAAAATACTTTTAAAAACTTTCCAATACAATTTTTCCACAAATTTCTCAACTTATGATTTCGAGTAAATTTTACGACTTCGTCTTTTGTTAGAAAAACAACCTTTAGAAATGTTTTACATTTTCCTCGTGGATTTTAAATATTCATTTAGTTTGAGTGACCTGTCACTCATGTCTTGAACTCTTTGTATGGTACCACCAGTTGCACCCGTACCAGCATGTCATCATGCAAACGAGAGAGAATGGTACCCATGTTACACAGGACACCCAATCAAGATGTCTAAAGGTCCGTTCCGTTTACATTAGCAATTTCGTCGCGCGATTTGAGCGGCGATTTCAATGGCGAATTTATCGCAACCCAAATTGTGCGTGTTTGGGCTAAAATTTCGAGCATGTTCGAATTGGTGGCGACTTATGCGCGATCTTTCGCAGTAAAATCATCCAAAAAATCGCGGCTCGAGTCGTGCGACAAAATTAGGGTTTTAGAACAGTTTGCAAAACTACTTTGAGATTTGAAACTTCCTTCTAATGATAATGTCAATTGCCAGTAGAAACACCGGAAGTAAACTGATATTCGGAAACTCCAATGTTCCTAGAAATGACGTCATGGCGATCTTCGCTCAGTGACTGTGAGGAGGTTAGCCATGCAGTCTTCTAGTAGACAAGCAGTCAGTACAAGAAAACTATTTATTAGTAAACATGCACGCACATATTAACCGACCTATTATTACGATGTTACTTTTACAAAACTGATAGTAAGAATTGTAGACGTAAATGAGAATCGTCTCTCTTGAAAGAGAATTTCCTTCTTTCCGTATTTCTATCTTCTTTCTTTCTTTCTTTCTTTCTTTCTTTTTTTCTCCCTCTTTCCATCCTTCGTTAGTTGAGTTTTCTCGTTTCTCCTTGTAATTTGAATTGTTATCACATAGGTAAACTGATGTTGCTATGGGAAGCGATTGCATACGAACGCTCTTTTACCATATTCGCCAACTTCACCTTTACAAAACGTTCCATCAATGTTTATGACGTAAGCTCTTTCTTCTTATTTCGCTGTAACGTTACATGGTCTTCATCACCTGAACCAAGACTTCTTTCCATAATTTTCTTCATTTTTGTCTCTTTAATCAGAGCCATTTGCTCTTTCTTCTTTCTCTTAGCCTCTCGCATCCATTGATAAACCCCATGATGGCCGTAACTAAGGTACTTTACCAACTGGGGGCTGTTTTTACGGTGCGATTCGTAACCAGCTGAACTTCGATGTCCTTGATAAAACACTCCTCTCTTACCTAAAATGTAGTTAGTTTAATAAATGTAAATTTGAAAGAAAATCAAAATTGAAAGGCTCTCTCTCTCTCTCTTTTGGACACAAAGACAAAAATCTTCCCCCACTTAGCTTATAATGCATGGATTTTGTTTCTAAATTCTCAAATTCTCGGTGTGCATGTGACGTCATGACCGCGATCTTGGTTGACTTAAAATATTCAGTTCCAGTAGATAAATTATCCAACATGGCGTCCATGTCTTTTATCCTTTTATTCTCATGGGAAGGGATGCACAATAAGAATAATACTGTTTCACAATTAAGACAAAAACTGCATGGAAAACGGTAGGATTAGAGCTTTTATATTGAATAAATAGTGCGACACGGTCTGAAAAATCGTCTTAAAGCCAACAAACTGTTCCACAAGATTGACTTTTCCTAAGTTCTTATGCACAAACAGTCTTTTGAAAAAACGTTGTCGCTGACTGGTTTCCCGAATACGCGACTAGCCTGAAGGGAAGTATGGGTAAAAATCCCTGAAGCAATAAATTTTTAGCTCGCGCTATAGAATATAATCATGGAGAGTACAGCTTGAATAAAACAAGAGTCTTTATGACTCATTTTCAGTGAAAGATGTCCCGTGCTTCTCGTGTAATTTAATGCTTTAATGAGTTTTACCCATAATCCAGTTCAGGCCTATCGCGTAGTCGCAGAGCCAGTTAGTGACAACGCTTTTTCAAAAGACTGTATACACACGCATACTAGATGAATACAAATCATGCTCACTCCACAATGTGGAATGTTTTTTTCATGAAAAAATTAGGAGTAATACTTTACCTCTTTGATTGACACAGGTGGGGAGAAGAGCTGGCTGTCTTATTGCCAGTCCTTTAGCATTAGGTGTATATGCTCTGACAAACACATCTGCCTGATAGCCTGCGGTTACTGACACCCAGCCTATGTTAGACAATACAATATCTGCAGCACTTTCTTTCCATCCGATGCCCTTGATGGTGAAGTTATGTGGCTGTAAATCAGGGAAGGACTCCATTCTCTGTGGGCCACCACATGGAATCTTAAATAGATGAAATGCTTTTATGAAAATCTCTACACAATAAGTAAAACAAGTTTACAGACACTTAAAGAAGGACATTTCACGCATGGATACTTTAAAAAGGATGTTGGTTTGCATGGGTGTTAGCTGCTCATGGAGTGGATTTCCTATGAGAGGGGATATTGCGTCAAATTCATAGCTGGATTGTAGCAGTACTGCACTTTAGCGTAGCCATATAACTTTCACTCTGTGATTGGACATTTCACATAAAAAAAATGGGAAGCCACTTCAGTGTTACTGGCAGGATACCATACTGTGTACGTGATGTAAGTCAGTAACGTACATTTCCCATAGAAATCCACTCTATCTTGCCTCTAACCACTGTTCTAGGATAACTAGGAAGTTGAATATTTGTGATTTCTGGCTGAAAATTATCTAATAAATCTCTTATTTCTCACCATTAAGAGTTCATGCCCAGCATGTTTGTCATACATCTCTTGTGCTCTTGATATGTTCAGTACATGGACTGGAAGATTGGAAGATGTGAATACAGTGAAATATATGGACTTGTTTGCCTGAAATAATATATCAAAAGGACCAAGTTCCATAAGGAAATTAAAAATGCAATAATTTCAATTAATCACAAAATTTCAGGCTCACTCTGTAATTGCTGTACCTCAGTCAATGTGTCTTCTTCTGTTTCTTGGTCCAATGGCTCTCTACTAATCTAAGATACATGTACATGTATTAATAAAGTAATGGTTTAAAAAAAATGCTACTATAACTTAGACTGCAGAACTTCAGGCACAGATCCAATGAGTATTCACCCCCTTTTTGAAGCAATCATGACTTCATATACATTATATGTCCCCCAAAAAAGCAATGGATCATGGTATTATGTAAGACAGTCATCCCAACCCCTCTTATAAAACCTGGATCCATGTCTGAATTTGACATGGGTCATAGCATAAGATTTTTGAACTGTCCCACTCTCTTTGAGAAAATGGGATAAAGAACAACTCCAAGATTGACCATTGGATTAGAAGATTAAGTGAAATTCCTTTGGAGCCACACATCCTCAACTTGGGGATTCAAGGGGTAGAATACAAAAATTAAAATCTAAACTGAAATAGAGCTATAGTACTTCACATTTGCTCAAATCTGTTAGTTTACACACAATACTGGTAAAACTTACATCTAAAAAATCCATTCTTGCCAGTCCCCCCAGCAAGAAAGCCTGGCCCGGCTTGAGAATGAAGGTCCTGGGTACAATCCAGAGATTTGAATGTAATAACTTCAACTCTTCCATACTCAAATAAATTGTAACCTGAAAAAAGTGTGAGTAACATGGAATGAATCAAAAGATTAGGCAAAAGAATACTTAAGTTAAGTTTTAACTTAAATAAAAGAGTATTCTTAGATGTTTTGTTTTAGACATCCAGTTGATTCCTTGTTCATGTCTTAGCAAAATGACTTTAAAGAGTTACAAAGGAGGCGGTTCTACTTAAACACCCTACCTTTCACACACACACACCTCCTAATACATGCACATGTATTTGCCAATGATGATTTTAATCCACCTTTCTGAAATTCAAAGAAAGACCAAGCACGAACTCTATCTCATACCCAAAATCAATCCCAGAATCCAATGCAAGATGGCAGCACCTTTTGATCCTGTCCCCAAATTCAGCCCAACAATTCTATGTGGCATGAGTTCATTCCAGTCATTGGCTGAATTTCGGAAAGGCAAATTTAAGAGACTGTTGCTGTTTACCTGGTTTTCATTTATCATCCCTGGAGTATCATAAAACCAAGCTTGATTATCTTTCTTGACAGCACTGTTGACAACTTCTGGTTTGTACACTTCAAGTGTATTGTTAGCTTTCTCACTACTTGTTTCAACAGGTAGCATAGCCTTTGAAGATGCTGAAGTCTTGTATGCCGTCTCTTGTACATCAATAATGTCTTGATCAACTTCATACTCATCAACTTTATCATCAGTCCCTTGATTTTCCTGTAACATTAATAGAATCTTAAGTTATAAAGAGGAAAGGTTAAGAATATACAAACCTTGCTAGGAGTTCAAAGTTTATTTTGGGTTAAGGAAATTATGCTAAATTGATGTTTATAAATTAAATATGGTTAATCATGAGTAATGTCAATACAGTCTACATACTGTAGGTCATTGTTAAAGCAGATTCAAGTGTATGCCTGTTAAAAGGTCGCAGCATAAATACGGTCAAGGCACGGCAAAATTTTAGAAAACATGAAGGTTGCGGCAAGGCATGTTTACGGCACTGACCATGTAGCAACCTTTTCACAGTCATATGAAATCTGCTCTATAACTTTCACCTTGCATACCTTGCTGATCCCATCATGCAGCCGATGCTTCAGCTTTGTCAGTTTCCAGTAACCAAACCCAAATCGAACTAAACTCAGTGTTGTCCCTGGCAACCGAGATACTGTAGCCCTCTGGAGCATATTCCCACATTTCTTATGCACATTAGTCAGATCCAGCAAGCTATTAAACAGACTTGTTTTACCAGAATTATTTGAACCAACAAGATATATATCCCCTTTGCCATCCCAGTGTTTCAGAATTTTATTAACTAATTGAGGAATTCCAAAGCCTGTTTTTGCACTAATGAGACAAATCCCTTTGATATTAGCATCTTGAAGTCCATTCTCTTTGACCTGCTGTGAGACAGTAAAGGCAAGTTTCTCAAGCTGTTGTCTTGGTTTTCCATCTAAAGGTAGCATATCAAGCTTGTTACCAACTACAATAATTCTCTTAGCTGGTCCTATGATATCTAACAAACCAGGCAGCAAGCTTCCAGGTAAGTCAAGGACATCAACAACATATAAAACAAGAGCTTTACGGCGTGCAATGTGAGTTAAGAATTCAGTTATCTCTTCTGGAGACAGGCAAGCAGGAGAACCCTTGTTGTAGTTTTGAATATTGAAGCAGCGTTCACATACAACAGGTTTCACAACTTCTAACTCTCTTTCCACCTCATTCAAAGCGGGGTTTTTAGCAGTAACGATATAACCTGGATCTCTGGGGTCCTGACTTTGAAAAACTGCCCCACAACCAACACACTTTGGAGGAAGTTGATCAAATATTTCTGGATAAACTTTGATTCCAAGACCAACATCTCTACTCGAAAAAACTGGTTCTATGTCGCTTTTTCTGTCCAGATTTTCATTCCATAACCTGTCCTGGCCTTCTGATGTACTGATTGTAGATATTTGAGGCTTTGTCAAGGTATTTTTCTTGTCTTGACAGAGAATAACAGAAGTTGTCCACAGCTGTCTTCTGTAATACTGTCTTGTGGTGGTTACACGTGCTGTTATACTGCTCCATGTGCGCACTATTCGACCTGCTAGTCTCACGGAAACTGCAGCAGATATCATCATACTAGTACATCTACTGTTTCTATCTTAATATCTTAAGGCCATCACTCAAAAAAATTTTATAATTTTGACTTATTCTCGTTTTCCGCCATGATGCTTATAGACTCTTTCACAGTCTCCCGCTCGGCCGCTCTTGATGGGAGGGGTTGGTAGGTAGGTTTGTACGACTCACACAAGTTAGGTTTATACTATGTTCTTCATCATTTTTATTTGTTTTGATTCTTCTCATGTTTTGAAGTCCTAAATTTTATTGTCAAAGAACCGATCAATGCAACCTCTTCGTGATAAACTGCACCAGAAGTTCATAACCAGAACTGTCCATCTGGGTATAGTCCAATCACTCATCAGATGTCTGAACTTCTGACTGCACCTTATTGACATTCGTACAACACCTGTAACTAGATGTGTCATGTCGCAGTTTTTCACTTGGAAGATGCAACTGCTAATTATAGAAAGACACGTGACATTCGTTTAAAACATACTGAAGAAGAAAAGAAAGAAAGAAAGAAAGAAAGAAAGAAAGAAAGAAAGAAAGAAAGAAAGAAAGAAAGAAAGAAAGAAAGAAAAGAAAGAAAGAAAGAAAAAAGAAAGAAAGAAAGAAAAGAAAGAAAGAAAAGAAAGAAAGAAAGAAAGAAAGAAAGAAAGAAAGAAGAAGGAAGGAAGGAAGGAAGGAAGGAAGGAAAGAAGGAAAAAAAGAAAAAAGAAAAGGAAGAAAGGAATTAAGAATAAAAGAAAGAAAAGAAGGAAGAAGGAAGAAGGAAATAAGGAAAGAAAGCAAGAACGAAAGAAAAAAGGCAGGAAAGAAGAGCGAAAGGGAAAGAATGAATGAGGAAAGAAAGAAAAAACAAGGACAGAAAAGCGAAAGAAAGAATGAATCAAGTTTTACAGCGGCAAATCTACTTTCAAGATTTCTGGTGGCGTATAAGTCGAAATGGAAGGTCTTCGGTTTCAGTCCGCATCATCCTGTAGTCCTCCTCATTCCAATTATAACTTTTCTTTGTGAACACAACCAATATAAATAATTAGCAGTTGTTAATTAATCACAACCAATTATTACATTCGTTTCCTTTGTTAAAACTTTCTTTTCTACAAGTCACGAATTCTTAAAACATATACAAACTCGCGTACAAGCTCAACTTGAATGTTTTCAATTTGATCTTCACGATGACTAGTGGTCACTAGTTTAGATGATGAGAAAAATCAACACTTATCATGATTTTTGTTGTTTAAAGTACATGTTTACACCGCAAAAATTCTTGATTTAATAAGTCAAACAAAGAGGCGATTGCCGCAATAACGCCTTTGATTACCATGGAAACGGGGCCATAAAAAGCTAAACAAATCCTTGAGTAAACTTGGGTATGTATGACACAATCATCGATAAATGTGTCTCAAAATATTAATGAGAAGTGAATGGTTTTATGGCTCGATACAAAGCAAGTAATCACGACGACTTCCACTCAGGATCACTTATCGATGTGATTGAGGATCAATTTTGTCAAGCAATAATCTCGTCAGAGTGAGAATTCAATTGGAAAAACTTAACTAATGTATGGTTTCTTTGCTAATGTAAACTGGTTATTATCATCGCTTTATACGACTGTAATTTTTGCCATGTCGAAAGCTTGGTCCTTCTCTTCGCCTAAGCTTAATGTAGAAGATCGAGATGAAGCGACACAAAAAGAGATCAATCGTCAACATGCTTTACTGTCTACAGACGCTGACAAGAAACAACTACGTGGCAATGTAGTCATGGAAGACTGGAGACATTACAGACAGGCGACCAGCTTGACCCAGAAGGAGAAACGCGAGCATTATCAAATAAAATCAAAGAAAAAAGAACTGTTGGATGGTATAAAAAAGGTTCACTCCAGCTACACTGGTTATTATGATGATACGAAGAGTCCACTGGAGAACATTCAACTTGCTTTGCGAGCTAAATGTTTAACTCCTCGAAGCAGCTCACGATTGGATGTACGAGGTCATGCGATAAGGAGGTGCAAATCTAGTGAGGTGCTCTATTCTCCTAGCACGCGCGCGTCTTCAAGCTTGAGCTACAGCTCCAAACCTCATTTCTTGAGTAGAGAAAACATGGTTCAACATCAAAGAAAATTAGGAAGACCTAAAACTGCTTCGCCAGTGATATCGTCTCCTAAACGACAGGATAACCCTGACCCGACTGCAAACAAGACTAAGCCAAGCACGAAGCATAAAACGTGATTTATACACCTATTTCAAAAATCTTTGTCGCAGCTGAAGGCAACAGTCAACACTCCAAGACTGCAAAGGATTTCGGTAATTTTTCTCAAAATTAATTCATCTAGATTATATTTTGGTTGCATGCGTTTGTGACATATATTTCTGGCAAGCTGCAGTGGTACCTCAGGTATTAAACTGAATATTCTGGAAAATACCAGTACTGTAAACATGATTTATGAGTAAAATAACCGAAATCCTTTACAGTCTTGGAGTGTTGACTGTTGCTTCGGCTGCGACAACGATTTTTGAAATAGGTGTATACAGTGAACTCCCTCCAATGTGGATACCTTCGGGACCAGCTCTTAGTGTCCGCCTTAGAGAGGTATCCGCCTTAAATGGAGTTTCATTACAGAGAATATACTGTATGGCAATTCGGCCGGGACCAGGCAAAGGTGTCCGCCTTAGACAGGTGTCCGCCTTACAGGGGTGTCCGCATCGAGGGAGTTCTTTGTGTGCATCGGATACATTGATCTATCATTTGTGTGAATTTATACTGGGAGTTCTAAACACATACTGACAGTTAGAAGTGGGATATGAAAACCTTCTAGCTGTTCTAGGGTTTTTCTTTTTTTTTTTCTTTTTCTTTCTTTATATGTGGTTTTATTTAATCCGTGAAAGCATATGATTGTTTGGAAGGGCACGAAAAAAATCGAAATAATGGGGTCTGCACCAAATTGAGTGTTTAGACGTGTCCAATATTAAGACAGTCCAGGAGCAAAACTTCCTGACAAGAGAATTATATAGAACGTGTGGTTTAGTTGAGGAGATGGCTACTGTGCAGAGGAGAACAACTTTAGGGAAAGCTGTCTTGACTACCGGGTATCATCAGCGATAAAAGTGAAAAGGAAAACTAAATTAAAAAAAAAAAACCTGTATTTTATTAATTTTCTCTATTCTGAGACCGAGATAGTGTGCTATCAATGCGGGAAAAAAAAAAAGTTCTGAAGTCACTAAGTAGTTATCAGTGGTCACCCATCCGAGTACTAACCCAGCCCTACGGGTTGACTAACTGTCTTGAAAGCACAACGCATTTAACCACTCGTCTATCGCTTTCAAAATACTACGACAACAATGCCTGCCAAAACAATGCACCACAAAGACTAGGTTATTTTTCTCTTTCAAATCGATGTGAACCGTGGTTAGAGCAAGGGGTT
>WUAP02016458.1:2118-15293 GCA_015163945.2 Stichodactyla helianthus | reverse complement strand
ATGGGTAGATAGGTTGGGGGGGGGGTGTTTGGGAGGGGGGTGGGTGTGGAGGTTTTGTTAGGGGGGGGGGGTGGGGGGGGGGGGGGGGGGGGGGGGGGGGGGGGGGGGGCTTTTGAAAATTTCTCCAGAAGTAGGACTACTATTGTTTACAGGATGTCACAGGGGGTGGGGGTTCAGAAAAATTCACTAATGGCAGGAGGACTTCCAAAAAATGTTAGGGAAAATATTTAGAGACATAATAGCCTCACATCTACATAAATTGTGAATGCTTCCTCATAAATTATAGTTCATACACCTTTAACATCCCTGTGTATTCTTTCACGTTCATGTAGATACTTTAAACCCTGTAAAAATAAAAAATCAGAAACAATCAATTAATGGGCCCACCCTTGATCCATTTATAACCCAAATCTACTTTTGACTGGTATCTTACATACCTCTATGGCATCTGCACATATTGCTGCTATTTCTAACTCTTGTAATGGTTTTTTATGAACTAAAAACAAATAAAAAATAATTAAGTTAGTAGTGTTTACAACATGAGCAGCCATGTTGTATCAGATTTACAATGCTAGCTGAAGGTGAGTGATTGTAAATCTGATATATCACAGATGTGAATTGTAAACTACTTATACAGCATCTAGGTGTACGTTCTCATGTTCTACTGAATGTTTTATATATTAACCACATTTTCCCCAGAAAATCCAAGTTAAAGTTTTTGCAAATGAAGACGGTTTTGTATCAGATATAGAACCTCCTTCATGGTCAATGATTTCTATTGTGTTTTCCTCATAAATTATTTATGAGTTGTTTAATAACCATTATTATTGATGTGCAACTCTAAGAAACACAATGGCAAGATGAAATTTATACAATGAAGCCTTCAGGTGGACATTAATTGAAAAGAATGATTAGTTTTACATGTTTGACCAGAACGCCATTTAAACTGAAGTCTTGTCTGAAACTTTAGTCACACTTCAACAATAAGTTATAGAACATCTCCTGTTTTTATACCTGTAACCCTTTTTTGGAGGGTGTGAAAAAGAGACCCTATAGAAAAATCTACTTAAAAATATAGTGATGCATCACATTCTAGAGCCCACAACCAGTGACAAGAGGCAGCACTTTAGCAGCAACTGAAACAAATAATGATATTGTATGCCAAAATGAAATTAATAGCACAGAATTATCCCATTTACCTTCCAATATATCTGAAGCTGATCCTAAACAATACTCCATAACAAGCTGAAAAAGACAGAAGAGTTTAGGGACGGTTCATAATTAATATGGGTTGGGGGGTCTATGTGGATTTCAAATTTTGAGAGAACACTTTTTTAACAGCCCCCCATAGCAAATCTAAAATTTTTGATAACCCCCAAAACATGCATAATATCATTCACTAAATATATTACCAGTATATTTAGTGAAGCAATATTTTTTATGCCCCCCTAAATGTTTTAAAATCATGAACATTTCTGCCCCCCCCCCCCCCAAACCCATAAATTATGAACGGTCCCTTAGCAATCCACTACAAAAAGATATGTAGCTCAGCTAACCATTCATAGACATAACATAACTGTAACTGAGCACAACCTCAGACAACAACTGAGTAGCAATGCTATTCTTGGATACCATGTTTATACATACATTATAGGTGTAAGCTGACTGACATTATAATTAGCCAATATACACTAAATACCTACCCATGCTGTGTGATCCTTTAGATGACATGCTAAGTAACTTATAGTATTTCTATGATTACACTGTTTTAAGAATTTAACTTCTTTGACTATATCGTTCCATTTCTGTTGAAACAATGGATTAGAAGATCAATAGTGTGCAGAGGATGATATATATATTACAATTTAATTTGCTGAGCACTTCAATACGGTTTGAGACACTTATTTTTCACATTAGTGCTGTAACATTGATCAATAATGCATGAGTAAGCAATAGAAATGCTTCAGGATTTTTGTCAACTTTTCTGAACATCTTATTGCCAAGACTGAGCAATGGAGGATTTAAAATTGAAGTTCTACACAAATACTGTACTTTACATTTCTCAACATTTTCTTAAGGCTGATTTACACGGTATGATTGTCGTGCATGACTTGATGCATACAGCAAAATGAGCTCAAAATCCTGTCGTGTGAATGGTCCTACAAATTGTCTACAACAGATGTATGCCGCCTAAGATTTGTCATAGAATTTTGAATTTTGGCTTAAAATCCTATGACAATCATAGGAAAATGGCGTGATTTGACTGTGATTGGGACTGGAACTAGGGTTTTTGTATGAAAACTACAGATAATTAGAACAAGATGGTAGATTTGGAGAAAAGCATGCCATGTCTTTAAACAGCATGAAGTACAAAAATACTTGGAAAGATCTGATCAAACAACAAGGTGGACAATGATTATTTACTATACTTCTCAAATGTGTAGGGTGGCATTTTACAAGAAACCTTTCATTCGATGGGAAATTGCTCGCAATTGACCGATTGGCCCCTAGCCGTCACATGGTATAAATTGTAAAAAAGTTTGGACATTGTTGTCTGAATGCCATACAAGTGCACTAACTTTTGAATAAATTATCCACTTGAATTATAAATTTGTCTCTCTAAATATAACCAAAATATTGTTATTTAACCCTAATTCAAAATGCCCTTGCTGTTTTTAAGGAAAAAAACTTATCAAAACATATTGAAAATTTGTTCAAAAGTTAGTGCATTCGTACAGCAGTCAGACAACAATGTCCGAACATTTTCATGACCGTAACACAATGTAGCACAAATTACCTCACATTATGGCTAGCGGCCAATTGGTGAATTTTGTAGTGCCGCATGCGACAAGTCATGCACAATGCAAATGGCATGTAAATCAAGTTGTATACGTCAAGTTGCGTGCGACAATCGTACCGTGTAAATCAGCCTTTACATGCATTAATCATGTAAAGATAAAATTAACAGAAAAGTTCCAGACATGATTTAAAATGCTTTTTTATTACTTTCTAACTCATAAAGTACATAAAGCCATGAACCAACGTTAAAAATTAATGTTGAAAAATGTGAATAGACACTAGTTAGTAAACTAGTACAGGCTGCATTGGTGTATGATAAATGCAATAACCGATAAAATGAAATCTGTAACACCATGAAAAAAATTAATTTTACTGACATTTCAAGCTTTTGCCCAAAGATACTTAACTTTACTGCATTTTGAGCTTATGCCCTTCAACTACAACAAAACTTGAAACATCTGTAAAGTTACCATATTTCCTCACGTATAAGGTGCATCTCACGTATAAGGCGCACCCCCAACTTGAGCTTAACATTTTAAGACTTTTTCTTCAAAAAAAGTTTCAGCAAAAAACTCACTTAAAAGGCGCACCATGATTTTACCTTTTGGTGTTTTTGTTCTGAATCATTGACAATAAACAAATCCATAGCCATGTAGCATCTACTAGTAAAAGTTCGAAGTCTCAACAGTTCGGTCGTGTTTTTTCACTCAAAATCAATGAAAACATAAGAAGATAAATTGCAAATTTTACTCTATTATATTGAACAAAATGATATCTCAATAGAATGATCCTGTAAATGTTGTGAGAGAAGCAAGAAAATCACTCACTGACTTATCATATTTCTAAAATGTTTCAGTCATACGCCATGTTGTAGGTGATTTATATATGGGCTGAGAAGCAGGGGAGGCTGCTAAGCAAACAAAATGGTGGCATGCTCGATAACAAGTGCAAGAATCTTTGATATTTTTCATCTCTCAGCTTTTAATTTAGTTCACATTTCATCCAAAAAGCTACTTGGAATTTAGAAGAAACTAGGGTCGACTTATACAAAGGATATACAATAAAATCAGCAATTTCCCTGGGATTTTTGGGGGTCAACTTATACACCGAGTTGACTTATACACAGGTAAATATGGTAAATGGTTGTTGTAGTCTTTGTTTGTTTATAGTAGTGATTAACAAGTATATATCGAAAAAAGAAACCGAAAGTACTCGGCTATAAGGCGCACCCCCAACTTGGAAAAGATTCTTAGTAGATCATAATTCTGAAAGGCGTAAAAAGGCGCGCCTTATACGTGAGGAAATACGGTAGGTATCTTTTTAATGGTGGTACAGATTTTCTTTCATTGGTTACTGAAAAAAAAATGTATATTGTTCATAGTTTGGTTGCAGACAGTAGAATAAAATATAAAGTTGGGAAGACAATAAAAAATTTAAAGGAAAAAATAGGAATCCAAGCTAGGCATAACTAACCTCTTGTGACTGCTTGCCACTATATGACATTCTCTTGATTGCCACAACCTCCTGGGTCTTGACATTGCGACCCTTAAAAATGTGAAATAATAATTATCAAAATTGATTGGCAAATTGGTATTGATGTGTATAAAAATGCATATTCTATACAGTGGTGAAGAACATAATTGTTGTATTTTGCATGACAAATAATCACAACATTTTGCTAAGAAACAAAATAAGCAACACAATCAACTGTGATTGGCTCAAGTTTGAAAGTTCAATAACACAAATTAGAAAAAAATCTGGAAATCAACAAAAAGGACCCACAGTTTGCTACACATGGTGCAAATTGCTGTAATAAAGTTTACATCTATGACGTACTCACATTCTTTATAGAAACTGTGCCATTGATAAAAAATGTTATGAAGTTCTTATTTACAAATGACCGCAAAGAAATTGAAAGATATACAAGGATGTCAAATGTGTGAATGTCTATACAATGATATAAAATGTGCATTATGTATGTGGATAAAAACAACCTGAATCATTATAGTTATACAAATTATATTTATATTTGTGCATTTTGTTCATCTAATTATCTGAATGTTACACATCAGCACTGATATGACATGGATATATGCGTAGGCGAGTTGAGCATAATTCAGATTTTGAAACCATAAGATGTAAACAATACTGATTGATTTTATTACTTTTCATCAGTTTGAGCTTATTTAAAAATAACTCAGTACCAACAAAAATACCATAATATTAAACTATATAACTCAGCTTTTACAGCTTATTATCAAAATTGTATTAAAATATGATTTTTAAAAAATTAATGATTTGTTGATAAGTAAATGAAATAACACCAGCAACAGATTTCATGGAGTTTCAGTTTGCTCATCTATTTAAAAATGATATTTGCTCATCTATTTAAATATATAATGAGTAAAAGGAAAACAAAGAAAATAGCAGAATTTTTTGAAATGAGCTTTTTTCTGTGTGTATAAACATGCATCTCAATTAAGAATTTGTAGCTTTTCAATAAATAAGTGCTTAACATTTCATAAAAAAGTAATGAAAACACTGATAAAAAGATCCCTGGAAATTTAATGCAGTATAAATGACATGAAAATTATAATATCATGAGCTTTTTTGTTTTCAAAGTAGTAAGACATTTAAGAAATTCACAAGGAAATGTATCCAAATTAAAACAAAAACAAACAGTGACACTTTTCAACTAATTATTGCACAAAAAGGGAAGAGTTTACTATTTTAGAAGTACAAATTTAGGAATTAAACCAAAAAGATAATATTGTATGTTGAATTAGAACTAATATCAAAATCAAGATTCTCATTCCAATAACCGATATGTCACAAAACATGTTTTCTAGATAAATTAAACTAGTACAGAATCATTTTGATCAACCTTAAATACAATGTACCCATACATAAGCTCTACTTATTTATTATCAGAGCAACTAATCAAAAAATACCTAGATAACTCAATTCTATTTACGTAAAATATACATCAATACAAATATTCTTGATCAACTTACATAATATACGGCACCAAAACTCCCATGTCCTATTTCTCGAAGATCTATGTACAGTTTCTCTGGATCATGTTCATCAAACAAACCAGCATATTCTGGATTTTTGGAAAATGCCACCTTGACGGAGGGCATGGCCACATTAGGACCACTTGGCCCAAGATAGGATGGCGTAAAGCTCTCTACGGCCTGGTAATAAAATGGTAAAATAGCAGTCATATTAGTCACAAAGTTAACACTGGGTGTATCAGGGAGTTAATGACATGCAAGAAACAAGGAATAGAAAATGAAACATTTGGGAAGCAATATGTAAATAACGGAAAGTACAATGAAGGAATCAGCTAAGACAAGCTGAATAGGGAAAGAGTTTTGTCTGAACAATGTTGGTGATGTCAAAGGAAATATGGCGTGGACTCATTACAGCATCATAAACCAGAGTATTACTACAGATTACAGTCAAAAGCACAACCATAATGAGTGAAGTTAATGTAAGTATACATGTACTAGTACACAACTGCTTGAAAACTTTACCACTGATGAAGGCATTTTGACAATAATTCTGGCTGATTATGAAAAATACAATCCAGCATTCCACACTTGGAACAAGATTCACAAAATCTAGTCTTTAACAAATTCAAACAAAATCTCAACAGTCTTGATTTGAGTCAATTAATCACAGACTTGGTGATCAAATTACTCAAGACACACATGGACTTCAAAGAGACAAATAATGCTAATTCCAGTCACAAAAACCACAATTTGACAGATTATTTAGCTTAATGTTACCTATGTTCTTCAAAGATCAAAGAGCCATTTTTCTTTTGATTTTGAATTTCATACTAAGGCACTTACTATTCTCCTTTTAAAATGAGATCTAAAGTTATTGTAATTATATGTAATTTAAAGCAACCATTCTAATGGCTAAAAAACAAAGTAGTTAAATCCTTCTAAAAACATTATTATAGATAAATCATGGTTAGAAAATTGAAATAAATCCAGAATGCATTTATTTTTACTAAGTAATCAGAAGTAAGATTCAATGCTTGTAATAAGAAACTTTCAAAAATCTTTTGACCCTTGCATGAGATCCAAGAAGCATCATGACAATGTAGGTATCATTGATTCATTAATCCATGTTTTGTTTTAATACATTCTTAAGTATTAAAATGATTTTAGCAGAGTGCTTGCTTACAGATTTGCAGTGACATGCATTCAATTGGTGATGAGCACTTCCATGCAAATGGACCAAGAGGTTAAGAATTTATCACACAATCTCAGGATTTAAAAGAATTAGAGCTATTTCAAAAGGTATGCTTGACTGCTCAATGCTTCAGAAGATCTGAAATGCTACATGACATTTTGAATTCAACAAAGCTAAAGAACATTTTATTTTCAAATCTCAAAAGCACAGAAACATTCCACAACAGGAGAGACAACCAAAAATATCTTAACACAAACCACAAATATGCAAGCAATAAAAAGGATAGGATAGAATGTCTGAAACAGAAAATTACTGATTTTGTATTAGTTTTAGTAGGATCCTTGTATGGATGGGTGACAGTGAAGTAAAAACTATGACTTACGTGAGCCCAATTAATCAAGTACTCAGGACAATATCAAATATTTTCACTTTTTCAAAACCAATATTAAATTACATGTTTCCAAAAAAAAATAAGGTTAAGAACACAAAGAAAAATCAGATGTTTGGATGGTGATATCTTTATGTATCCAAAATTTTCAAATTGTTATTACAAAAAATTATTTTAGAAAAGTCTGGTACAAATCTGATTGGTTTTGTAATATAAATAAAAAAGTAAATCAAAAATAACATTTGGATGTGAACTTCTGCCCAAGGAGGAAAAATTTATTGAATGCTCATTTTTTGGGTACAATGATTTCATTTAAACAATTTTACACATTTTATTTCTCTAAGTAGTTATTTCATTCTCAATTTCTAAAACCCTTTAACTATTTGAAAGCTTCATTACTTTGATAAAGGTGTTTAGGAGTTGTGATGTTCTGAATTGACTTTGTTGATTGATAAACTAGATTTGCATGACCCAAAACAAAACTGAACTGAACCAGAGAGATGCTCTGTCTCATCACCTGGTGTCCCAAAGATATCGTTCCAAAGCTAAAGAGAACTACCAAAACATTACTGTTAATTATTATCCTTAAAAGCACTAACACCTACCCCTTAAGACACTCCAAAAACATTTTACAAAGAAATTAGGATAGCTTTCTCCTAGTATAATTGGGAAGGCTTGAGTCTTGACTTGCGTAGCAAGCACTTTACAGGTAATTTTAGAGGAGTGAGAAAGTTATAAACTAATAAATATATAATGCAACATCAATGTCTTTCCGAGCAATTCAGATATACTTACACAGAACATCAAGTGGTAAAGCTCTCCAGAATATTTTTGTCAATTTGACGATTAAATCACAAAAGCTATTCAATACTTGATGGACACCAGACAAGTCAGAAGTACTGTTTGGAAATCAGTTAGCGATTAAGGTTTCTCAAGTGAATTATAATCACGTAGGATGATGTAAAATTTTATCAAGAAACGGTTACAAAATGATCAGGTTGTAATTTTCTTTGTGAAAATCAAATAACATTCGAATGATCGAAAACGGTTGCGTCAAAAAGAAGAGTTCAAAGCTGTTAAAAATAAATAAAACGACCGAGTTTGACGCCTAAGAAAGGATGTTACGTTGGTACCGAGGTATTCGGTAATAAAACTTTTTTCGAAAGAGTAAGAACGTCACATCCATATAACCAAAATACCAGAAGAATTCGACGTCCAACGTGAACAAATCAACCAAAAAGGACGTAACAAGTAGGGTTATTTTCCAAGTTATTCTGATTGTCGTTAAAAGTAAAAGGCCTATTCAAGGGGCTTATTAATACTTGTTTAAAAGCAAGAATTGTCCAGGATTTAATGTGTTCGTGAAAAGTCGACTCCAAACCACATCCACAAACTTCCGTCACTTCCATTCGATTGTTTCTAAAATTATACACAAATATAAGATTCGATGGAATAGAATAACATTATTATCAAGAGGAGTGGAGTCTGTTTTAACACTTATCAAGGAGGTCCTAACGGATCTCGAGAAGTCAGCTGAGATAAGCCGAGAAAAACAAGGCTCCAGTTGGAAATTATCGTAAATGGGTCTTGGGTCTTTGGGACTGCACATCGTCGGAGAATTGTTGTCCGGAACCGAAGGCCGTCCGACTTTTCCCAAACCTTCACAATAAAGCTTTTTCCATAGTTTCCACGTGAAATCATAGTCGGATTATATAATAGACGTCATAGTAGTCGTATTCTGCGAGTCCAGACGTTTTCAAATCAAATCACAGGTCGAGGGAAAGAAGAAGAGGTACGAGGTGGACGATGGTGGATGGGCAAGGCAGCCATTGTTCCAGCTCCATAAATTTCCTTCGCTGTATCAATAGAAGACCTTCTCGTGCATTCATCGTCAAATAAAAGTCCCCATGCAAGGCTAGGATAATTCATAGTTCTCTTACCTACCTTTGTATTGGAATAACGTGTGCGAAATCTTCATGAAACACAACAAAATCTCCCAAAAATGCTAATGTACTCCCAAAACATGGCCGCCGCTGTGTCCAGAGCGCTTGCGCGTGACGTTATTCGATACCAGATCTCCTCGCGGCTCGGGTCAAATTATTTATAAATGCAAGGGTTACGTCATCGTCATGTCCAAATTTAGAAACAATTTTTTTTGGTAACTTCAGTTTCCATGGATTCCTTGTTTTCTTGTTCTCTTGCTTGTTTTAATTTTGATGATATGCTCATCACGTTAGCATTCAATGTCATGAATCTTAATCCACGGTTTTACAAACGTGTTTACAGTGTGGCTGGGTAGTGAGCCCAATTTCATTTTATTTTGTCTTATTTTTTAAGTTTTGTATTGAGCTCGATTAAAAGAAATTTCTAGCACCCTGCACCCTCTTCTAAGTTAGAGCGAATTTCCTACGAGATCATGGGGAAAGCGACACGGCGAATTCGAAACTGTACCGATGACCGTACTTCACACTTCAAAACAATGGGAAGCCACGTCGGTGTTTACTGCATACTCTACCGGTGATTCAGTACTGTACGTCATTCTATTCATACTAATACTACTCTATTGCGCACAAGTTGCCAATAAGTGTTGTAAAAGTAGAATAAGGATCTAACTCCGAAAAATTGCACGCAACAAATTTCACGCTGTGCTGTTGCCGGCTGGCAATGTTTTGAAAATCGTAGAAAATGAATTCCGACTACTATTGGCTATTTGGCCATGGTACCGGCAAGTGGCCAGTATCCACTGATCAATTTGGATTTACACTATATTTATCGAAGGTTGCTGCGCGTGACGCAACATATGAAACTGTTTCCAGCAACGTTGCGCACAACATCACAATTGCAATAGACAGATTTAGGTTTCCGATCGATTTACAGACTGGCACTGAAGATACGTATCCACTAAAACCTCAAACATGGCTTAATCAAAACTTGACCAATATCATGTAGAGTTCATCAAAATCTTCACACACATTCACCTAACTCCAGGGCATGCAAACGATTCCACTTTAGGACGTGAAAACGTTTTTCTGGTTTCAATTCAGTTTATCACTCTGAAGATGACTTCCGCTCAGGTTGTCGAAACGTCAGATGTCAACAACAGTCTTTCTCAAGACTACACTATACACCCGGACGATCACACAACACCAACATCAATTTATGTTGGTAACTAAGAAAAAAACCCGATAATGGCCAAATTCAACTTTTAAACAAGAAAAATCCTGTTCAATGATAAAATTATTTAATTTTAATTTCAACTATAGGACCATACCTCCAGATGTGATGCTGAAGCGTCGCATGGCAGGGCAAAACCCATTTACGGGTCAGCTGGAGATTTGGGCTACAACACCGCTATCCATAATGACTAATCAGGGAACTCGGCCGAAGCCTAAAAGGAGAGGTTAGTCGATAGGCTTTTCTCGATTGTGCTGGCATAATTTGGATAATAGAGCATATAATTTTGCCGATTTTATCAAATGAACAGTGCATGCCCAGCATAAGTTAGTATAAGCAAGCCAAGGATCCAACAAAAAGTTTTGCCGCACTTGAGCGGACAGGGTAAAGGAGAGCGTTGAGCCCGCCATTCAGTGGTTTCTAAGAAAGTTTTAATGTAGATCTGTATGATACTGTGCGAGCATTTAAGGGCCGCAAGAATCATGTGCCCAGTAACTGTCCAGTGGCTAAACCCTACAGTAGCTCATGTGGAAACTCTACGCGACTTTCCATTTTTCGACAATGCAGAAATCAATGCTCTGATTTCAGAAATTGCCGAATTACACTGCTGCCGCCCAGGACGTCGTATAGTGGGAATCTGAGGAAGAGAAAGTGAGATGGTGGCATAGCAAAACACAGCAACCACCGTTTTGGTCTTCTGCAGTGAAAGTGCTTCTGAGCAGCAGAGTGTTTTCGATACCATTGTCGACTTTTAACAATCAGCAAGAACAAGCACTTGTTGATTATTTGCGAGTCAGTGTGATGTTTCAGTACAACAAGCGATATTAAATAAATTTCTAATGTTCTGTAAAACTTTACAAAGGCGAAACCGTTAAATTTTAATTAGTCTTTTTATTATCATTTCCTTAGAAACACGCCAAGCATAATTTAAAGAAAGGGCTCAAGCATGTTAAGGCCTGGGTCATGATGCTAATTAGCATAAAATGGTATTTTTACAGTTTAGTGTTGGTTTGCACATTTGATCTTATAACTTGGGGACGTATTAGTTTCTATTGAGAGGCTGAAAATTTTTTGTCACGATAACATAACCTTGGTCACGTGACCAACACTGATATGTAGAAAAGCTCAAAAACTCAATGCAAAATGGGCCCTATAGACTCACTAACTAGACTGATGAAAAATGTGTTTAGACGACCCTCGTAAATGTCTTTCAAACTGGGCTTTGTATGGTTGCCCATCATTGATTATGGAGATATTAAACTAGAGGTCACGTGACCAAATGTCGAATTTACAAATTTGCATATTTCTCTTCACTGTCTAGATGTGGTCATCCATACAAAGCCTAGGTTTGTGTGTCTAAATATCCTTAACATTTTAACACCAAAAAGTAACTTCAAATAATGCATTTTCACCGGCCCATTTTTAAATTTCTGTTTTTCGATCCTATGGGTCACGTGACCACCAAATTCTGACCATACACGGATTAAAATGTTAAGGAACCCAATTGTCACTATGGGTCCAAAACATACTTCAGTACATTAAATATTAGTAGAAATATTGCTATATTAATTTTTTGGATTAGTCTCGTATGACCCAGGCCTTAACGTGCTTGAGGAGGCACAATTTGAAGCGCTTAGCTTTATTTTGGAATAATTTCAATGAATTTTGGGCACTGCTGAAAGCATATGCCGATTTTACGAGCACAATTGAGAAAAGGCTATTAGTCGGATTAACCCCTTGCTGTGATCAGCGGCACTCAACGTGTCTCTTTTGCAACTCGTCTCCTTTTTTCTCTTTGTTTGATGTGGGATTCATCAAAAGAGAAACTGTAAGACATATGCGCAGACTAACCATGCATAGTGAATACGGATACTCACAAATAATTAGCTGAAAAAACATCAGACGCGTTTGGTTTCAGGATTTCAGTGCTAACAAATAGAGTAAAACGGCAAATTTGACATCACGGACAAAAAGTAAACATTTTTAATCACTATTAAAATTACTGGTCAACGCTTATCGTCTCGTTAGGATCTCAACCATTTACATTAACCTGCATCTAATATTGATATGAATAAAAACATCGAGGTTTTGAACGTTTTTCGTTGTTTGTAAATTAGCCAGTACACAACACCGTATCCTAGAAAACGTTTCGCGTTTTACAAGTATATGGCAAACTATCACAGAAACAAAAAGACAGAATTTCACTAATTTTATTTACAAAATTACGTATTTCCTTATTAGAACGGTTGCGCGCGACACTGCAAGTTAATTAGAATCAAGATCTACTAAAGGCCCGGATACATGGTGCAAATGTTGCGCGCGACACTGCAAGTTAATTAGAATCAAGATCTACTAAAGGCCCGGATACATGGTGCAAATGTTGCGCGCAACATTGCAAGTTAATTAGAATCAAAATCTACTAAAGGCCCGGATACATGGTGCAAATGTTGCGCGCAACATTGCAAGTTAATTAGAATCAAGATCTACTAAAGGCCCGGATACATGGTGCAAATGTTGTGCGCAACACCGCAAGTTAATTAGAATCAAGATCTACTAAAGGCCCGGATACATGGTGCAAATGTTGTGCGCAACACTGCAAGTTAAT
>WUAP02016347.1:0-10445 GCA_015163945.2 Stichodactyla helianthus | reverse complement strand
AAAAAAAAAGAGGAAAAGAAGGGGGAGGGGGAGGGGGGTGGGGGGGGGGGGGGGGGGGGTGGGGGGGGGGGGGGGGGGGGGGGGGAGAAGGTTCAAGGCCAAGCCGCGGCCAAGAAACCAAAATAAAACATAAAAAGATGCGCCTATTAGCCTGTGATGCTATGTCATTGTCAAACGCAAGGTAAGATCCTGAGATCTAAGACCCTCAGGAGACTGAAAATATCAGTTGTCCTTGAGAAAAATATGCACCACCCGGTCCCGGCATTCCCACTACCTCCTTTTGTGTTGATGAATAATCTCTTATTAAGCAAAAACTTAGAGTTTATCGTTGTGGTAATAAAGACGGACCGTGTTGAATTCATGAAGTGGGTTTTCTTTATGTAAATCAGTTACAGGTGTCGGAAGAACATCGTCTGAAAAAAGAGCTCGGAAAAACTCATAAAACGGATAGGAAATCTCAGAGATTTGCTGTAAACTTAAAGTGTATCTCAGAATAAATCGTTGGAATTTAACTCAAAGGAATTAGTTACCAGGGTATATGGTCTTCAAAACAAAGAAGTCCCGCACCAACCTTCATGGAGAATGACAGAGGCCAACATTTATTTAGTTTGGTAATCTATAATCGTGTGCCAGTTAGTTTAGATCACAACGAGCATGGTCATTGAATTGGAGTAGTTTACGCTAGCAATTTTGTCGCTGGACTTGAGCCGCGATTTTATGGCGACAGATACGCACATGTCGCCAGCAATTCGAATATGCTCGAAATTTAGTGCAAACATGACGCGCGATTTTGGTTGCGATAAATGCGCCATTGAAATCGCAGTTCAAGTCGTGCGACAAAATTGCTTGGTGTAAACGGCTCTTTATAGGTCATTTGCATCGATAACATTATATTCTACAACAACCAGAATCCATTGTGCACTTTCATTCATGAAAAGGTTAGAGGCATGACGAAAACTGAAAGAAAATTCGCTAGCGTGTCTGGTACTCATAAACTGATGACTCAAGAGAATTAAACTTGCGCCAAAAATGCTGGTTACAGGAACTCAATTCTAATTCTGCCTATGAAATCTCTAAATGTTTCTCAACATATGGCAGCACAAGTGCCATGAAATTTGAGAAATTCTGAAGTTTCTCATCTTCATTTTAGACTGGCAGAAGCCTCAACAGCTTCAAGACCATGAACATTTGAACGGGAATGAAAAAGAGAATCACGTTGACTTCTCTGCTCCGTTATCTCCTGATCAGTCAATGTTTGTGCTTTTAAGAAAAGACATTTTCGTAAAATTTTCGTTATTCCCTCGCGAATTTCCTTGTTACGCCATCCACAGACGACAGGGTTGACAGATGAATTAGTAAAGGCTATCGTTTCTACCCAGCTAAAAACATTCAAAGAAGAAATCTTACCGCCCGCAAACTGATGCATCTGTACTACCAGTACAGGCATGTTGAACACCAAGTAAAATCCCACAATATACATGATGTTCTTAGCGAGTTTCTTCTGTGTTAGGTAGCTGTCATGATGGCCAGTGCTCGAGCCTTGGTTTGGGTTCTGCTCAGTGATCTGTCTTTGGTGGCGACGAATTATTCGAAAGATTTTGAAGTGAGCGAAGCAAGTGACAAGCAGACACAAGAGGAAGATGGCTATCTGTATGTTACGAACGAAAGTGCCATTGCCGACCCATTGCAGACTCGTTAAAAGCACATCGCCAATCCAGATGGCTATTACCACTTGAAGGATACCCTTGGTCGTGATGAGTTCGTTGTATCGTAAGTGTAGCCGAAGTCCGAGATATCTTTCACAGCTCAGTGCACTCAAGGTCATAAACGACACCCCATAGCAAACCCAAAAACTTTCCGAATACACAACTCTAAACGCACAAGGAACGAAAAGGTGAGTGTTTTCCATCAAGCGAAAGGAGCCATACAGTGGCTGAACTATTAGACCTATTAATAAATCTGAGAAAGCCAGGCAAGACAACAATATATTGGACGGAGTGTGAAGAGGATTATTCCTTGTTATCACTAAGATGACAAGTACATTCGCCGTCACGGCAAACGGTATCAGGGCAAAGTTAACTAAAGCTGTAATTAGATTCGTCGTGTAGCGTTCACTCCAAACCTGGTCAAACTGGGGCTCAGGAAGAAAGAAACATTTCTGGGATTCTTGTAATGTATTTTCTGGTGATGTCGATAATGATGTGTTATTCGACTCAAACTGAAGAGTGTCCATAGTTGCCTTGAAGTCTGTCGGGCACGTGTATGCGACGTTACATTGAGTGAGACTCCGAGCTGTTTCTTCTAGGCAAATTCGCGAGGAAAAGTCAGCCAGTCTGATCGGTGTCAGGCGGTTTTGAAGTGGTCTTCGTTATCACCATCATCGTCTTCTTTCATTGTAAACACAATGATTGAGACGTAAAAGAGCGTTTTATTTGGTCGTGAAGCAACAAATAAAAAATGTCAACAAACCAAATATCGTGTGTCAACAATGATGTCGCACTCATTAGTCTGTAGGACTAGAGATGGGGCTTTCAATTTATACATTTTAATAGCGGAGATAACTGAATACTGATTAAAGGTGTTTAATTGAAAAACTAAAATGATGGATATCGCACTTGACAGCTGAGTTGACACTTCATCTCTGAAACTTGAAACTTTTGCCAGTAATTAAAACAGTAGGGAGGTGAAACTAAAAGAGGGAGAAGAGAAGAGAAGAGAAGGGAAGGGAAGAGAAGAGAAGAGAAGGGAAGAGAAGAGAAGGGAAGGGAAGGGAAGAGAAGGGAAGAGAAGGGAAGGGAAGGGAATGGAAGGAAAGGGAAGGGAAGGCTGTGGTTTGCCTAATATGAGTCGTTTGCAACTTGTTAAGATTTAATGCATGCCACTTACACATATGGATCCATACGTTTCACTGGAATATAAAATAAAGACTATGTTCCTTGGTTAGGTTGCGCAATTTTCATAACAGGTTAAAATGTCACTGTTTGGTTGAAGGATGGCAACTGACCCATTATTATCTGTCATAATTCTAACCACTTAACAGCTCGCACAGTTCTCTTTGGACGATTTCATCCAAAACGACATCCGAATTTCATAGTTAAAAACTTCCTTCCGAACAGTACTTAAGTGGGCAAAGGGTTTCCAACTTGACAGACATTCCGAAGTTTCTGCCAAAAAAAAGAGAGCCTCTGATGAATCTTGAAAATAATTCTTTGTTCAACGTCAATAGGCAGATGATTGAAACCACCACTGATTACCATGTTGCTGTCTACCTCATGGCATGGAAACAGTTCTAGATTACTGCAACAGATAAAGACAATCTTTCTATACAATTTATTGGCCCAAACTTTGTCATTTAGCTCATATAGTACTGCTGTCAGACGGCTTTTAATAAGTCTAGTTAATTCTAATATCGGAGGTAAATACCTGATGGGTTTTGGTAAAGTATAATTTGGTAATGATAGGTAATGGAAGATGATGATGATGATAAAATATCTGATTGTATAGTGTCTGACTGTGTAGTTATTAATAGCATGTTAACCAACGATAGAGAAAATGAATCGTGATGATGGCGAAGATGACGATAATAATGATCATTTCTAATATTTATCAGGTACTCTGCACAAGGCGAAGAGAAAAAGCTAAGGCATTGTTCCTTCCAAGTTAACTCACAATTTCCTGGTACGATAGAATTTGCCGGAGGGCTGTTACACAAACCAATCTCTCGAAATTGCGTCTCCAATCAATGCCATAAGCAGACTCGATTCGAATTCTCAAAACGATAGCGGCAACGCTGGTACGAAACTGCGACAAAACGTTGAACGGAATATCGCCTAGTGTAACAGTGCATTAGTAGTGAAAGTCCGATACTCAATCAAGAGAAACAGCTAACAAAAGGATTATTGTCGAATAACGTTTTTGACTGCTATCTGTTTCACGGATTTATAACTCCATACAAATATAGTGTGGGATGGAATTGGCTTATCTGATAAACGAAATTCACCCGCAAATGGGTTTCTGTCAGTTATGAAAAACAATGATTAAGTTAAGATCAAGGCAGTGTAGAACTAATACGACATCATGGGCATTGCAAACATTATTTGACAAAGATTTGACTTGATAAAAGCGCATTATAATTAATAGTAGTCTGCTCTTTTACTATTTATCAAATTTGTATTCTAAGTTCATTATATTTTGTACGATTCCTATTGGTTTCCGTTTTTCAATCTTTCGTCTAAGAATAACGTATTATTAGTGATTCTGTCATCCCCGTCTGCCACAGAAGGCTTTAAAACGACCAAACGAAAACCCTGTCATAGCGACTCTGTCCCAAGTTTTTTTATCTATGAAATTGATGGAAAGTTGTTATTCTTCTTGCGCCTTTGTTCCTATGTTCAGCGTCAATGCACTGGAACCATGCGCATAATTATACGCCCACTATGGTCTACGTGCTTCAGTTCACGTCTGCATTTCGACGCGCATGCGCTGCTAGGTGTTCGTGTAAGGGATGCCATATAGTCCACGGCACAAGAGCGAAAATTCTTTCACAGCTTCTTTGACTTTACTCTTCTGCGCACGACCTCTGAATAACAAATACGAACAAAACGACATTTAGAGAGAAGGGTATCCTACATTAGAAGAGAATTAGATGTCAGAAAGGATCGTGGATTTCCAAGCACATAAAACGAGGGAGTAAGAAGGGCACGGCTTATGTGGGCAGAAAATTTCTTAAAGGTCTTTCAAAATTTTGCAAAAGGTATAGATAGTGCATAAAATGATAGGATGTGGAGGGTGCACTTCACTATTTGAGGCGCAGTTATAGATCCCATTCATTCATTCATCCATTCATTCATTTCTATTAATAAACCCATACGAGGTCGACACAAGCCCTATTTTCCCCTTCATCAACTTGCTTTCTTTAACTTTTCGAGAAGCATTTTTATCCCATTCATTCATTTATTCATTCATTCTTCCCTCAATTTCTTTTTTAACGCAGGTCAACAAAGCCCAAATTTTCCCTCAATCCTTCCATAAAAAAGAATAGAATATCATTGATTGAACGGGTCACTTTTCTCTTCTTTACCTTAAGATCATACTTGAAAACTGCTGTTTATGTGCTGGAGTAACCAAGGCTGACGGGAACCCATGGACCCCGAGGACGGCCTGCAGGTGATGTAGAAAAGATTTAAAAATAAATAAATAAATAAATAAACAAACAAACAAATAAAGTTCTGTGGTCATCCACATGCGTTGCATCCCAGTCCTATGCTTGAAAATGTTACACAGAACCAAGAAATAAATGAAAATAGAAATGATAGGCAAGAAAGCTTAAAAGTCTCCATTATTTTACCTGCATCCATTTTGAGAGGAGTTCCACACATCGTTTATTTAGAGTCAATAAGATCTCTGCAAGGTATTCCACGCACTGGCGAGGAACACCACCTCCGATACCCTATTAAAGTAAGAAAAATATAACCGTCATTCTTTTTCTTTTAACTTGTGACTGAACGCTATGAGATGAAAAACACATCATCCAATCAGAAACTAGGATTCCCAAGTAACAGTACGGATCATTCGCTTCACAAAACCCAATCTTTACGGCCGGTGTAAGTTAGAACAGAGGGGATACTAACCGATATTACTTGTCCAACCAGATGTTGTCCATAAGCATTAAGAATTTGTCGGGTTATTTCTTGGGTTTCATATGTGTTTATAAATACTACCTGGAAATCCATTGAAAACATGCGATCAGCTCATCACAGCTATCGCCATCCCCCGTCATCCATCACAATTCACCCAACACAAATGAACCCTTCACTGTCACCTATCACCCTACCCCCATCACTCCTAAACCGTCCTCTATCGCCCTATCCCCATCTTCCTATCACCCTATCTCCATCGCCTATCACCTTATCACCTCGCCCATCACCCTATCACCATCACCCATCACCCTATCACCTCGCCCATCACCCTATCACCATCACCCATCACCATCAACTCGACTACCGATTAACATGCATGATCATCATTACCAGAATCATGATCTACTTACAAGAAAGCTAGAAGCAGATCTGACGCAGTGTGAATCAGACAGAGCAATGGCTGCCAAACCTGTCCATGATACAACGGTAAAAAAGATGACTTGAGTAACTTTATGATCACTGAATGGCTTTAATCAGGTTTACAGACTACATACCAAACTGGAATATATGTGCTGCCATCCCATCACCTTCAAACACTAACTGTGTATTGGTTTTTATCGCCTGTAAGAGAAGCAACGATTAACGAAAGGAACACCTAATAACCCGGTTCTTATTATTATAGATTGAGATTCCAGGAGTTTTCCAGGGTATGAATACAAGAACTCCATGACCCTTAACTTTGACACTTCATGTCAGAAATAGTTAAGCGTTTTCCTTTAGAACAAGCTAAATGACTCACTAAGTACTAATAGAAAATTTAAGTCTAGGAGTAGGTGTCAAAATTAAAATTTTCCAGGAATATCCAGGAAAAGTGCGATCCCTGTAATAAGCAATCTTCTACATCTTAAAATAGCGCAGTCTACATAAACAAAGGCTCTGGATTAAAATACTGTAACACAAGATAAATATTAAGCCATAAAAAGCACTGCATTTAAGCAGGCTCCTTGAAATGTTTAGCTTCAAGCATTTACTTACCCTAGCAACAAACTGCATGTACGACTGAAGGATATCTGGATGCTCTTGAAGGTCTGGTGTGGAGACGAAGTATTTTGAGGGGCATTTTATAACCCTAATATCTGAACATTCATTTACATTGGATTCCGATATTCATGTCCCTCTTCAGAAGGAATTTCAAAAAAGATGTGGGAAGGACAAGAAAACGATTAGAAGGATGGTAAAGAGGAGGACGAGGGGAAGGGAAGAAAGAGAGACAAACAAAAAAATATAAAGTTTTATTGAGTTTTATCAGGACACGGCTAACTCACAGATCGAATTGGAATTTAGCGTGGAATTTTGCGGAGGGAGGAAAACTGGAGAGAAACCCTCAAATCAAGGAAGAGACCCAACAAGAACTCTCCTCACATGAAATGCCGTGTCCAGGAATCGAACCCGAGACTTCAGAGGAAAAAAGTGGATGCGCTACCGCTACGCCAATCGTGATTTGGAGAAGGAGGTGCAGCAGCAGGAGGAGGAGCAGCAGCAGCAGCAGCAGGAGGAGGAAGAGCAAGGGAAGAAGGAGGAGGACGAGGAGAAGGAGGAAGAGGAAGAAAGGAGAAAAAAAATCATAAAATTTATATGGAAATAATTCTCTTACTGGTTTGCAGAAGCTGTAATATAATAGACGACAGTCTTTGAAATGTTAACGCTACGGTACCCATGTGCAGTTCCTCACCTCCATACATACCAACAAACTAGACAAGAAGATAGGAATAAAAGATATAAAAATGAAATTTCAATCAAAAACGGATAAATAAGAGCAAAAGGAAAGATGGGAAATTAAATATAAAACAGGAAATAGAAGACGGAATTATTCCTTCCTTCCTTCCTTTCTTTACCATTGTTGCGGTATCGAGAAGACAACTTTGTGGTAACATCGAGAAGAAATCGAGGATAAGTTGCGCAATCTCTGGAACAAGAAGTCCCATGTGGTCCCTGATCGTATCAATTGCTCGCTCAAGACAAAGACAAACGTCCTGTAAATAAATTGTGAAAAACTTCTAATGTATTACTGTAAAGAACCTAGCGGACAATATTACAAATCAGGCCGAGGATCGCTGTTTGGCATACCTGAACAACGTCACTGTCGCGAATCCAAGAAGTAAGAGATTTGAATGAATTCATAACTTCTTTCAAAACAGCAGCTGCCTGGAATAAAAGAGAGAAAAGTAAACTATATAGTTTGTGCAAAGAAACAATGTCTCTCTTCTCACGCGGCGACCATAATGACTGAAACAAGAAGTTTCTGTCCGGCAAGCTTCGTATTCAAGCACTTCAGGACGAGTTTAGACAGGTATAAACAAAGGTTTTTTGTTCTCGCGGGAGTAAATGTGGCTGCCGTGTGAGAAAGGTCTATTCCAGAGGTAGATCAGACTGCGCATGAGTTAAAAGGAAGAGTAGGTTTGTATGACATCCATTAAGCCAATCACAGTACACGAGATCACAGCTCATCCAATCAGAATTTACAGTCATCGGGCACGTCACATCAATGTCATGAATTTTCCACAGTAATGTAAGAGATCAGACACGGGAAAGAGTTTTTCATTTGATATCCAAACACTGAGAAGTGGGTTACTTCAAAAAATGAGACGCAGCCGATTTTTTTATCCGTCAGTCTTCGAGGTATTTGGATAGAGGATGAAACACTCTTTCAAGTGTTTGATCTAGTTTCTCAAACCATGAATAATTCTAGGAGAAAATCAAAGCGAAAGTTGAAAGTTGTCCAAATTTTATGCTAATTAAGATCACATATCCAAACCACCGTCACTTTGACCCCGTCCACACTAATGCGTTTTCGAAAGGCTCCGTTTTCGTCTCACCGAAAACCCATCGAGATTTCGCAGCGTTTTCGCCGGTCCACTACTAAAATACGATAGGCCTCCGTTTTCAAATGTCTCCACTTTGAAAAGGCGGTTCCAAATGTATGCATTTTCGATGAAAACGCTCAGCGTTTTCGATCGTTTTAGTGTGGACGCAAGGCCAAAACGCATCGAAATGTATGCGTTTTCAAACGAAAACGCATTAGTGTGGACGGGATCTTTGTTTTCTCCTCATTAAGTATTCATGAGTTTGAGAAACTCATATGAAATCTACTGCAACTTGTACTTCTGTGACCAGAAAGTGAAATGCGCTCTGAACCAATCAAAAAGGACCAAGGCGGATACCATTCAATAACAGGGCTACGATACGAAAAAAGTTGAGACAACATGTGTTTGCCACACTAGCCTTTTGGTAAGGGAATTTCAGAATATGATGGTGATGTGCATTTATACTCACGGGATGACTTTGGTTTGGTCCAAGGGATGCTGGTACTAGACACTTGAACAACACGGCAAAAATCTTCAGCGTGAACTGCAGTCTTGGCTTGAGTTCCTTTGTAGGCTGAGTGAAAAAGAAGAAGCTTACAGTGTGTTTCACATAATTGACGAGTGAGTTCCGAAGTTCAAGTTGTACTTTGGAAGTTCACAACGAACTTCATTGGCGAACTTCGAACTTACTTGCCGCGGTAATTCTTTTGCAAATTCTACTTGCTTTTCTCCTGCCATCCTTAGGCAAAGCAATGCCCTTCTTTGGTGGAGCAGATTATTAAGTGTAAACCTTGAAGTTGATTTTAATGAATTATCGAACTTCTGCGGGAAATAAGTTCGAAGTTCGCCAACGAAGTTCGTTGTAAACTTCCAAGATACGACTTGAGCTTCGGAAATTCCAAACAAACTTCGGAACCCACTCGTCAAAAGTTATGTGAAATGCACTTTAATCAATCACTAATAATTCAGGGTTAATCTTTATTGTCTGCTGGAAAACAGGAAGTGCATGGAGAAAGAAAGGAAATGAACTGGAAGAAAAAGGATGGAATGGAAATTTTTCGATTTTTCCGCTTTTCAAGTTACTTCACAAAAAAGAAAAACATTTTAAATATTTTGGCTACTAATTTTTCATTTAAAAAATTCAAAAATAAAGGAATTAATGCACATCTTATTTCAAGGCGTTTTAGTTAAAAATAGGTTGCGTTGAAGAGCAAAATCCTTTTCGTTTAATGCTCGTTTACACTAGCAATTTTGTCGCGCGACTTGAGCTTCGATTTTACGGAGAGTTTACGGCGACAAACACGCGCGATTGAAATCGCCGCTCAAGTTGCGCAACAAAATTGCTAATGTAAAAGGGCCTTAAGGAAAAGCAAAGTCACTACCTGTTGCGTTACTAGTTGTGACAAGAGTTGTAAGTAAGGTCCAACAGCGTTATGTAGCTTCTCCATGACTACAGTGTGTGGCTGGACAGACAGCGCGTACCCAATGCACTCCATACAACGCAAACGTTCTCGATCCTAAGTAAGAAACAAGATTCTATCAAACTTTAAAAGAACCTGTTTACGCGATAAACAGGCTATATGATGGGCTTCAGGCAGCTATGCTAAGAACGGAATTCTTACGTGTATGAGAAACGGCACGAACGTGCCGAACAGTGCAAAAGACAGCGTAGCGCGCGTCCACTGTGCCGTGTTTTTTTTCACACGGAATTCACTCTAAGATTCCTTAAAATTCGTTCGCGCTGGATATATGAAATATGTACCTTAATTACAGATCCAGTGAGAGCAGCCTGGGGGATATAGAAAAACCGTGTTATTTAGAACAGAAATAATGATTCAGTTTAAATACTTACTAGAGCACCATCACTACCCCCCATCCCCCTCCTCCTCGACCATCCCCATCCCCATCCCCATCCCCATCTACATCCCCAATCCCCATCTAC
>WUAP02016125.1:0-19680 GCA_015163945.2 Stichodactyla helianthus | reverse complement strand
CCTCGTCGCCAATGTAATGTCGGATGGTCATGCAAACTGGATGATTCAGTTGGATTCAAACTATGTATTTATTCAACTGCCATCTTAGTTTTACCACCTGCTTACAAGACACAGGCAACCCATTCACGGGAAATGTTACCACAGGAATCCCGATACATGACATCAGGCATCACAAGAACTCGTTGCAGTGCGGAAGCAGATGCTACAGTGCTATTCTCGACAGATGTTTCAGGCATGTTTGCTAATTAATACAACAAATCCGACAACAACCAAATAACAAACACGAACCCTCTTCGTTCAGCGAGCATGACCAAACAAACGACCTTCGAAAAAACGACACCAAACAAGCGTGATACTCACAAAGCCCTGCAGAACCTTGACACAGATAATCGCAAACAGTTACGATACTCTTGGTTCAGCTTTTTCAGAGACCCACCGCTTGCCACCAATGTAGCGTTTGACCAAAGTAATAGCACAGTTTTCTGTTGTGACACAATTCTGATCCTTTTATTTCACAATCATTGATTTATATATCACTACATGTAATTTAATATAGTAAGGTATTTCACAATCATAGAAGGGTTATGTTACTTTGACTGCATGTGGTTGTAATTTAATATCATTGTTTACATTGCTACAGCTATTATGGCTAGCCGAAATATAGTGGGTATAAAACTTAAGCTTATGAAGACTCAACCAAATTTTACGTGGTATTGGCTATTCTTTTCAATTATTATCAATAAGGCCATGCGGTCTTTGAACAAAGACTTGTGAAACACAACTTCAAGGCTGTTGAGCGTACAGTAACTATCCATTGTGTTATCCCAGTAGAAATCTGTATTCAGCCCTTCGGCGTTAGCCGTCACGTGGTATAAATTGTGTTGGATTGTATTACGGTCACCAAAATGTTCGGACATTGTTCTCGGACGTACGAATGCACTAAACGGCTTTTGAACAAATTTTCAACATGTTTTGATAAGGTTTTCTCCTTAAAAACAGCAAGGGCATTTTGAATTCGGGTTAAACAACAAGATTTTGGTTATATATAGAGAGACAAATTTATAAGTCGATAGAATTTGTTCAAAAGTTTAGGGACTGTTCATTAATTATCCCTTGGGGGAGGGGGGGGGGGCTGGAGGAAAAGTAGGCGGGCTTCGAAAAATTTTCTCACAAAAAAGGGGGTGCTTTAATGGTTTTTGCTAACTTAGAAGGGTGGTTGAAGGAACCAAGGTATGTCAGAGAGTTTAAATTTTTATTGTGTGGGGGGGGGGGGGGGGGTCGAAAATTATTTTTGATAGAATGGGGGGCTGTGAAATATTTCCCCTTCCCCTCCTACTTTTAATCGATTGGTATTCAAATTAATCGATAATCACAAATTTTCACCGTTGTCGATTGTTCATCGATTATCGATAACAATCGATATTGATCGATCATTGATTTTATTGATTGCTTACGTCGGGTAAGGTACATGCCGGAAGCCGAATGACGTAGAAATGGAGTTAATGGCCTATTTTCATGTTATTTTAACCCTCGGTGAAAAAGGATTTTATTCAAATGCTTACTTTTGTGCTCAAATATTCGCTTCAAAAATCAAAAATAATTTTTCCCATTTTTTGGAGTCAAAAAGTTTTGCCTTTCCCTCTCGCATCTCTATCCTCATCAGTGAAAACCAGTTCCATGATTTAGTTAGCCAATTTTTATTAAAATAAAAAAAAAACTAAAAAAAACATCCTCGACGGACCCCTCGACCATCCTCCCAACATCCTCCCTGCGTTCTCGCGTTCTATGGTCCACTGGAGGAGACTGGGACCTAGCGTTACAACTGGTGCTTGCGCGATTGCGCGGTAAACATGAAACACAAAATGGCGGATTGTTTGTCATGTTTCAGTTCAACCGGTAAAAAGTTGATTTAGGGCATAATACTGCTGTAGGTTTGGATAAAAGGGTTGAAAATGTCAAGGAAGGAATACACGGTGCGTATCAACTGTGATTCAAAATGATTTTACGCTTTTGGTCAGCCGTAGTTTTGGTAATAATTTTGCACTTTGTACGTTGTTTTGGTATTTAGGTCTTGTACACTCACCAAAAGACGAAAAAGCACAAAACTTGGCAGGTTAGGCAAACAATAAAGAATTTTTGTAATTTTTCGCGTTCTCTTGAAGGATAAAAGTATAGTATGAGCTGATAAATTTGATTTCTTGGTTTGCAATAAGTTATTTCTGGCTGAAAATGAGACCACGCGCGCAATTTTAACTTGTTAGAGCTTATTTGTTTCTAGGATGGAGTTCTTATTTTCTACAAAGATAAAAAGAAGGCAAGTTTCCTGCGGTTTTACATATCTGTGAACTCAGACATTCCAACGGCTAGTTGTGAAATGGCTATTTTTCGCTGCCATCAATCAAAAACATAATAGGTACCGACTAATTCGTTTTGATTGACGGCAGCGAAAATTACATTTCACAACTAGCTGTTGGAATGTCTGAGTTCACAGAATATGTAAAACCGCAGTAAAGACTTTGATTGTGCAAGCAAGAAAAACTGGCTGCATCTAAGTAACCTGTACTTTCTTTAAGACTATTTATTACTCAGTGTAATTATTCTCTTTTTCTCTTATTTTGTACAAATAAATGTTTGTTAATTGTTATTGATGACCACATTTGACTGTCGTTTCAGGTTGTCTTGCAAGAGGATGGGACAAGGACCATGCTGGATGCACTTTTTGTACATTTTGACCAGGTTGGTAAATGTTACATAAGAAGCAGCTACAATATGCATTATAATGCTTACAAGGTAAAGCATTTTTTTGTGCTCCTAATTTTCTGTAAGTTTGCTTTACTAGTTACATATTGCTTACAGTAATTAAAATTCCTTCAAGCCAAGCTGAAGCACAAGACATTGAAAAGCTGTGGGTATATTATCATAACAGCTGCATGGAATATCAATGTTAAGCCAGCAGGGATAGGGGTGAACATTTATGATGATTGATGTCTGTCCAGTGGGCTGGGATTTTGAATATTTTGCCCATAAAATACTGCTTGTGTACTAATATGATGATGCTAGCTGTTACAAGGAAAGTGTGAATGATTGATCTTGGCCGTGCTAGCCGGTTTTGCTCTTGGGGGGTATGTGCCCCTAAGTGGAATTCCTGTGAATATTTGTTGACCTACTGTGGGCCACATCCATTCCTGATTTAGATTTATATTAACCTGAATGTCAATATCCACTTCAAGCCAAGCTGAAGCACAAGACATTGAAAAGCTGTGGATATATTATCATAACAGTTGCATAGAATATCAATGTTAAGCCATCAGGGGTAGGGGTGGGTTTGAGGCCAGGTTTGATGATGATTAATCTCTGTCCAGTGGGCTGAGATTTTTAACATTTTGCTCATAAGTTAATGGCTTCTGAAGTAATTAATGCCTTGGATAGACAAATGTTCACCACTTTTGAATAATCACTTTGACTTTAGGTGAGGTGATTTGACCAAACATTTTGTAAAAAGTCATATCCCTACCATAGACCCAATTTCTGGCCAGCCTGCTTAGCAATGATAGGTGCATGATATCTTAATTCAATCCATTTTTAGATATCTATTGGTATGGAGATAGAGTCTGAAAGATATTTGATAACTGTTGAAGAGGAGGTTGATAAACACAAGTGTAGCACTGATTCCAGTCATATAGTGACAAGTCATCCATCCACATTCAACCATGATAAAAATAAAAAAAACTCATTTGCAAAAAATAAGGTAAGAATGTGAATCAGTTAGGTTAGGTTTTGCTTTGTTTATGTTGACAAGTATCATAGTACCTTAGTGGGGAAGGGAAGACCAGTAGAGAAAGAGGAGGGTTTGTGTTATTGCCTCAAAGCAATGAATTTATTTTGTCCCACATGGCCATTACTCATGAGACTGAATATATGCACAGCACAGGCTGTCTGTGTGCTATCTACCTGCGAACATGCAGTGATGATGCTGTCACCTAATTAAGTACTATGTTATTTGATGAATATGATTTGATGTGAAGAAATTGACAGGCACTGCAGCAAATAGAATGGGTTGGCAAAAAAAATACAGTTAGATTTCAGCCTGTACAGAATGTAACAAAATAACAATAACCAGAGTCTAACTAGGGGTGTAGGGGAGTTTACTGAGTGCACTGCCTGTGTGCAGTGCAAGAAATAGCATCCCCAAAAAGTAAATTTAAACTTTTTTCTTCAAAGACCATAGACTATATTACTAGTCTGCCATAGTAGTGCATTCTGGGACTGTTATCTCAGTTAAATAATACCGAACAAAAGATTATATTGTTTTTGGTTCTTTTGTTTGATGTTATTTAAGTAAGGGTCTGAGTAAGAACTAGGCTAGCTTTTGGCAGGGAATGCAAAAAGGTGTTAACCCTAACCTAACCCTATTGTTTAACCATCCATCTCATTGGTTAAAACATGAAAATCTGCCATAACTTTAAAAGGTAACACATATTTTTCTATTTTATTTTATTTTCTTTTCATGAAAGCCTTCCTTACTTTAAGAAACACGGAAGTTCTATGTGGGGAACATGGCAAATTTAAAACATTTCTTGGCTATTGTTTTGATTGCCTATGATTAGATGAAATTTTCTAGTACAAAAGTAACTTTGCTTCAAAACAGAATTTTTACACATTAATTTATTTTGAAAATATGTTATTTATAGTTTGATTTATTATTATTCTGAAAACCAAGACATTTCTATGTGTGGAAGTTGAAATTGCCACTGAACAATAGAGTTGCCTACTTCTTACTCGGATCATTACTTAACTGAGATAACAGTCCCAGAATGCATTACTGTGGCAGACTAGAAATATAGTCTATGTCCAATACAATCCATTATCTTTTGCCTTCCTTTCACAGACCAGTTTGGTTATAATTTTAGATCAGCAGCAGTGCTTACACAGAACACTGTAATCATCTATTATCCAAAACTGAATACGCACTATGTAAATTTCTTCATTTCACAGTTGTTAATTACCTAATGTTCATTCATGAATTCACAATTAAATACCATCCCATACATACAGTCAAGTTCTAAATTTTGAAACATCTGTTTCCATAAGTACTGATTCTATTGATATGGAAATAATTTTTCTGTAGGTTTATTCCTTGATATATCAATAGCTTTTGACACACTGTCTTACACTTATTATGGTCTCATGTATGACATGTTGAATGGTTTGAAAGCTATCTAAACAGCTGGAAACAATGTGTTTGTACTGATGGCATTAACTCTAATCCTCAAACAATATGTTATGGAGTATCTTAGGGTTTATATTTGGGCCTATTTTGTTTCTTATTTGCATTTTAAATTTATGATGCACAAAGAAGTACACTGTCTTATTTTAACACTCTGATGATATGAACCTTCTTTATAACTGTACAAGTATCCTAAAAAAAACCTAGCAATCATGATGCAGTGTGAACCAGGCCTTAATTTGTCAAAAATTAAATATGTTGTAAATCAAAACAAATAATTAAAATTGATATCTCAAGCGTGGTCAATCCACTGAGAGAACAATTAGCACAAAGCTTCTAGCTGGTATGCTTTTAGATGAAAATTTCTTATCTGGATCTTGCACACCGATTTCCTAGAAAAATTGCCTAGTCCATTGGAGTTGTGCATGAATGCAGATATTTTCTTACCCTAAATATTCTGCTTGGCCTTTTATTTCCTTACCCTAGATAAGCTGCTTCAAAACCTTGTCACTGTATTCCATGGGAATTTTAACAGGGTTCGTACTATTCCTTGAACTCCTTGAAAAATCCTTGAAATTTTAATTTTGGTTTTCAAGGGCACTTGAAAAGTCCTTGAATTTCAAAATTTTAGCAAAACTCCTTGAAAACTCCTCGAATTTCTGCTTTGCTTGTTACTTGTAAGGTTTTAAAATAGATCAAGACATCCAATTTTTTTTGTATTATCAATCAGCCTACAATGGCTTGCAAAATTACGATATCGAATGGGTGTAACTTCATTGTAATGAAATTTTTGAAAGTGCATTACAGAATTATAGGTTATAAGGTGATTAAATTGAATTACGGCAGTAATTTTTGGACTGTGCTCTTTATTTAGCTAAAGAAGTCAAACTATTGAGATTACAAAAGAAAAAGTTATTATTCAGAATTCTTAAGACTAATAAAGATCGAAATGACTTTTAGAAATTGCGTTGTACTTAAAATTCTGTGCCATATTTGAACTTGAAAATTTGCTTGAGTTTACTTCTGATCTTGGACTGCGTGACTAACTGACTGAATGCTAATAAACTTACTTCACTTTAAATACTATACTCTAGAGACCTTAATTAATCCTAGGTTACGTAATAAATTGTTGTCTTTATGGCACTTGTGAATTTCTTTTAACTAGATTCTTAAAGTTTGTCAGTGATCATAAATAAAAACAGTGTAAAACCATAGATCAGTGAGCTGAACACCCATCCAAAATCATTTTTGAGTCCTTGTATACTCCTTGAATACTCCTTAAATTTTAACTGGATACCTAAGCATGAACCCTGTTTGAAAATCCTTCTGAAAATTTCAATTGCCTACAGTCTTTGCCTTGGTGTTTAAATTCACTTGGACTTTGAAAACCTCATGGAGTACAGAGACTCAGATTTGAAACATTACTTCTTGCGGATCCAAAACTCCTAGTAAACTGCTATAGACCCATAATATAAGGGATTTTCCCTGTCTTTCTTTTTTCCCTTTTTTTCCTTGAAAATGAAGCAAGTGCAGTCATAACACAGCAGTAACCATGGTAATTTCAAAGCACACCTATTAAAAGTCCTAGTTTGGTTAATATAATATATTATTTTCGTAATTAGATAATATGATTTTTATAGATATATTTTACTTGATTTCTTTAAAATTATGTAATTCAGCTTTAGGGCTGCAATGTGATTTTTTTAAATAAACTATCTATCTATCTATCTATCTAGTAACAGAGGATAAAATCCTGAAAAGATATTATTTAACAATCATATTTACAGAGTTTTGCCTACTTCTTTTTGTTTCATTTGTCTTTCTTTTCAGGAGTTTTGCCCTCCTAGGTTTTTGTCAAACAAGAAAACATTGAATGATGGTGAGCCTGTTGAGAAAAGGGTAGGTTGTTGGTTAGGGATAGGGTAGGTTATTGGTTAAGGATAGGGGTGGTTAGGGATAGGGTAGGTTGTTGGTTAGGGATAGGGGTGGTTAGGGATAGGGTAGGTTGTTGGTTAGGGATAGGGGTGGTTAGGGTTGATTGTTTTACATTGGTAAATGTGTGTTGAATGTTTCAGATTCATGAATAGGACAATAAAATGACTTTTGTCTGGAATATTGTTTATTTGCAACCACGCAAGCAAGGGACGCAAATGGCACTGCAAGGGCGCAAATAAACAATATTCCAGACAAAAGTAATTTTATTATCATTATCAATAAACAATATTCCAGACAAAAGTAATTTTATTATCATTATCAATAAACAAGGCCAAACTATAAGTGGATAAAATCCATTGGATGATGAACTAAAAACCAATCAGCTGTAGGGCTGATTATGCCATTATTGGCCAGCTAGAGTCATTTGTGGCCCGCTGATGGCAGTTTTCTGTTTGGCCGCGTATATTGGTAATAATTTGGCTTTATTTTTGTGCTTTGTGTAGTTTTGGAAATTTGAGTCATAGGGCTTTGGAAAGTTTTTGAAAAGTTTTTGAAATTCTCACAGGGAATCCTATATGAGCCCTGGGTAGGTTGTTGGTTAGGGATAGGGTTTGGCTTGTCTGCATTGTCGTCTGCATTGCTTTTAGTCATGATAATAGATCTAATTTTACTAAAACTTGCATGTAGCTCCAGTGAAGCTTGATGACAGCCATGTTCTTTGGTTCTGTGTATTTATTAGTTGGATATTTATCCCATCCTTCCCTCCTAATCCTAGTTGCATTATGTACCATATACTGAAGCTGCCCAAATTTTGGTTTGTATTGTATTTGTTATTAATTATTAATGATTAATTAATTTTTAATAATTACTTTCAAATAAATTGATTGGAAATATAGAATGGCTTTGCAACTTTACTCTTATTAAATATTTTAATGCTTTTTAAATTAACAGATCAAATTACAAGATGAAGATTTTGAAAAGACTTCTCAGACAACAGGGCTAGATGTGCCAACAAAAGAACAGTTTTTTTCATTGTTTTCTCATCAAAAACAGAACTTGTCAGGTGTGTAATTATGTATTGAATCGATACATGCATGCAGCAGCTACATATACAGTAATGCTTAGAGTACAAACACTTTACCACTGTCTTATCCATGATTCACATCAAAAGAGAGCAGTTTCCACATTACTGAAATGGTGCAACACACGGTGCCACTGTCAAGATACAGAATTGACAACATCAACTGAACCAATTGTAGCATGCAATGAAAATGCTTTGACATTGTACTATCACTGTATAGCAATTCATGTACTCTGTAGCATTGTTTTTCACATTCAATGCAAGCTGCTTTATTATGTTCCAGTGTATATATTCAATTCTACTTTATACCATTTATTCTCTTATCACTTTGATTTAATTTGAATCACCAGAAATCAAGAAAATTTGCAAAGAAACCAGTCTTAGGTTTGGTGGGCTTGGTACTAAAGAGCTACTAAAAAGAACAAATAATCAAAACAATACCCTGAACTATAATCACAGTTGCCACAGCAAAAGGGATAATTCACAGATTTTGGCCTTGTTTTCTTCAAGTAAAACTTCCAAGTCTGAAGAAAAGAAAGCTAAGTGTGAATTTCTTCAAGTATGCCCTCAATTACCATTGAGAATAAGTGACACAGAAGATGATATGAGGGGCTTACAATATTGTTCTGAAGTAGACAAAGGAGACACATCACTTAAAAGCAAGGCATGGTATGGTCATGAGAGTGCATCACTGTTCGATAATGATGGTTTTGAAAGCAAACCAAAAATTCCTGTCAATGAGTTACCTGTCAGAGGTGATGGACTAACATCTGCAGAAAGGCATTACTCTAACCAACTTACTGCAAATGAAAATTCCTTGTCCGGAGTTAATGGAGGTAATTTTTTTCAAGTGCCAGTTGACTTAGACTATGAAGACTTTCAAAATGAAGAACTCTCATCTACATTCTATGATATTACTGGCAATGGTTTTGATAATTTTACCAGGGGTGAAAATAAATTAAGTTCCAAAGAGGTATGTACATTTAGAAAGGTACAGTATGTTTACCATCATTCTTTCAATTTTTCAACAATCTAAATGATTTTGCCTCAATATGGTACATGCAGAGTAATACATAAGTAACTGGATGTGCAGAACATTGTAAGCTCAGCACATGTAAATATTCCCTGAAAATGTGTAATTCTTAAGATTAACAAAAAAGTTATATTATTTGAAATTTCTTTGAATTCAAGGACACATTATCATTGTCATGTCCTGTAACCACCAAGCAGAAGAGCAGTAGACATGCAGCTATACCCACGAAGGCAAACAAGATAATAAGTCTATCCTCAACAAAGGTGCTTAAAACATATCCTTTCTGATTGTAGGCAAGGGCTGAGGGGGGAAAATGGGGAAAACTGGATGTCTCAATTGGATATCTCAAGGAATTAAATGATCACACAATATATGTTACTTGACTCAACCTAGAATGGTACACTGTTTACTTGTACCTTTACTTAACTTTTGTGTAAATTTCTCCCAAAAATTATGTTTCTTAAGGATGTGGAACAAGAGTTATTCTTCCCTTCATCAAAAGATTGTGAAGGCAACGTTAAACCATGTCGTCAAGTCATTATACCAGTCATATTTGAAAGCTGCATTCATTATCAACAAACTCTCATGTCTGCTCTCAGAGGTTAGTATACTTCATATTAATTACTGTACAGGCAGGGTTTTTTGTGTTCCATCTTTTCACATATTTCAAATCCCCTAAAAGACAATTTATATTTTCTTTTTACAAAATGAGTAGGAAAGTTTATCTTAATCTTTATTCATTCACTAGTAATAGTCAGTCTTTAATAATATGAATGGAAACTATTAAGTAAACTAGTATTGGCTGCATCGGTGTGTAATGAAAACAATAACCAATAAAAGGAAATCTGTAACTCTGTGAAAAAAGAGAAATATACTTAACTTTACTGATGTTTCGAGCTTTCGCCCTTTGTCGGAGTAAAAGGATGATGAAGGGTGAAAGCTGGAAACATCAGTAATTTTAAGTATATTTATCTTTTTTCACTGTGTTACAGATTTCCTTTTATTGGTTATTCTTTAATAATATTTGTACTTATTGAGTGGGAGGGCCGGATGGGAAAACATTTGGCTTGAGGTCATGCTGTATGGCCTGATCTAACTCAGTCAATAAGCATTTTATCACATGACCAAATTTTTATCATAAAAAAAGGTTGAAAGATCCTGCTAAACTTGATCAAAATAGTGCGCATGACCGAAGAGGGCCGGACCACTTTTGAGCAGGGCTGGATAGGTTTTTCCGTCTCATTCACGTCAACCAGTCTGGCCCTCATCACATGATTTTTATCCAATGGTTTTATTAGAGCGTATATGCTGGGCCGTATGGGTCATATTACAATAACCCATTCTTTAACATGCAAATGAGCATGTGAGTAAAATAACATGATACTAATGAGGAGGGCAGGTTGTAAGTCAGTGAACAGCCCAAATTAATCAAAATGAAACTATTAGCAATTTTATACACTTCACACTTCAGGGATTCAATACTAAAATTTTGCCCCCTTGACATAATTTGAGGTGAGCCCATAGCTGATATTGATAAGCTCATCATGGAATACTATTCTTAGTTTTTATGAGTATGTGGACTGCATGGCACTATGAAATACATGGACTAGTCAGATAATGGAAAGTTATAGTGCTTAGAAAGGAGGTTATTCTGGGCGAAAGATGCTTGTAAATAAATTTTGAAAACTTATTTAAAACTTAAAATTTATTTCCAAGGGTCTTTTGCCTGGAATAAACTAAGCACTATAACTTTCCATTATCTCTAGTTCTTAGTTCTTAGTTCTTAGTTTATTTGGCACTTCTAAATAATATATAGTTTAACACTAATCCTGTTTCCAAGATTCCTGAAATCTGAAAACGTTACCTAAACTATAAGTGAATAAGGTCTATAATGTAAGCTTATTTAAGCTTATAATAATTTATGATATTGTATTTGTTTATTTCCAGAGCACATAAACATTATCCTATTTCATCTGGCACAGAATTACCATTCTGCCTTGAGGAAAGTAGATATAACCCAATATAGCACAGTTAGTCAAGGTATTGACAATATTTTAGTGAATTCATAGTACAGTCCCAAGACTACTGCAGTTACTGGTTTTTAAGGTCAGGAGGGTGATAATGAATTATACCCACCTTACCATTTGGTGTGGTGTACATGGTCAGTAAGCAGATTACTGACCACTTAATGACTCTGGAATAATGTGTACTTATTGACTGAATGGGAGGGCCAGACAGAAAAATATTTGGCTCCAGGTGAAAGCCATATGGACAGTAATAGTGAACAATCTGCACCGTACGGTAAGTGGTTGGCAAGGTAACGGTAAGTGGTTGGCAAGGTAACGGTAAGTGGTTGGCAAGGTAATGGTAAGTGGTTGGTAAGGTAACGGTAAGTGGTTGGTAAGGTATCGGTAAGTGAGTGGTTGGTAAGGTAGCGGTAAATGGTCAGTAAGTGGTTGGTAAGTGTTCGGTAAGTATTCGGTAAGGTAACAGTAAGGTAACAGTAATATAAAGGTAATAAAATTTGAGTTTAATTCAGCTTTATTTTGGTCCATTTTTCATCTCTTAAAGAATAAGGTAGCAGTAGAAGCATTAAGGTAGCAGTAGAAGCATTAAGGTTTGACTTTTATCAAATGTTTTGGCTCTGAAAAGAGCCTTTGTTTTTGGTGTTTTATCTTTAATAACCAGCAGCGATGTCTCGAAGTATTGAGTGTAGCAGATCACTGTGGGCATTTCTTTGCTTCCAAGTAAACTCATTGAGGTATTCTGGAACTTTTTCATAACGGGTGCCACTCATTCTTTTGAATTTCCACTTTACTGTGCTTGTCCCTAGATGGTGTTAGTGTGGACACCTGTGTGCGGATCGACAAAGTTCTTGGAATGGTTGACCATAAGATGGGTATAACCATGGTGATTTAGTTTATGATAGGTGCTGTAGTCGTCTGAGTAAATTGTGCTGCCAGGTAGAATGTGTCAACGTATTATTGGTAATAGCGTAGCATATGCTATTACCAATAACTTACCGACCACTTACCGACCATTTACAGTTACCTTACCAACCACTTACCGTACAGTGCAGATTGTTCACTATTACCCATATGGACTGAGCACAAGGTCCATGTGGCCTTGCCCTTATGTCTCATCTTTGATGCATGAGAACAACGTAGAGCTGCTTGTGTGCACTTTACTTGAGCCTGGGTCTGAATAAGAGTTTTTCTGGACCACCTCAAAAAATCCATATCAGCCCAGTCACATTTTTTTCAATGGTTTTTCATAGGAGCATGTGCTTTTCTGTGATATACTTATGTATTTTTAAGTACTTATTGTATAGTAAGATCTTAAGTTATTTACTGAGAGAACAAAATCAATGTAGACAATTGCCAACCTCAAAGAGAATGCATTATAATTTTGTACCTTGATCTCAACAACTTGTAGGAGTAATAAGTGATGAAAGACCTAGCTGTACTCATGGTAAGCTCAACTTTTTATTGTGTTTTAAATTTTGTGCTTTTATTACAAACGTCTTTTTTTCTTATAAACCCTTGTTATCTTTATTCAGACACTTTAAAAATTTTTTACAGGTGTTTGCTCTTTAAAATCTGTAAAGAAGGAAGGACCAAACAAAGTAAGAAACCTATCAGACATCAAACCCATGATGAAGACTACGTATAGACTACCACACCCATAACAAAGGAGTGCATCTAGACTACCACACCCATAACAAAGGAGTGCATCTAGACTACCCCACCCATAACACAGGAGTACATCTAGACTACCCCACCCATAACAAAGGAGTACATCTAGATTACTCCACCCATGACACAGGAGTACATCTAGATTACCACACCCATAACACAGGAGTACATCTAGACTACCCCACCCATAACAAAGGAGTACATCTAGACTACCCCACCCATAACAAAGGAGTACATCTAGACTACCCCACCCATAACACAGGAGTGCATCTAGATTACTCCACCCATGACACAGGAGTGCATCTAGATTACCCCACCCATAACACAGGAGTACATCTAGTCTACTTCACCCATAACACAGAAGTACATCTAGAATACCCCATCCATAACACAGGAGTACATCTAGACTACCCCACGCATAACACGGGTACATTTAGACTACCACACCCATAACACAGGGGTACATTTAGACTACCACACCCATAACACAGGAGTACATCTAGACTACCCCACGCATAACACAGGGGTACATTTAGACTACCACACCCATACCAGAGGAGTACATCTAGATTACCCCAGTCATACCACAGGGGTACATCTAGACTACCCCACCCATAACACAGGGGTACATCTAGACTACCCTACCCATAACACAGGAGTGCATGAATAGCAAGGGCATTCCACCTATTCAATTAAATTAATGTATAATTGTTTTTTTATTCAACAGGGCAGGCTGTTTTACTGCTGTCCTGGTACAATCAAGTCACAGTGCAAAGTATTTTGTCTTTGAAGATAATGCTGCAAATACATGTTTCTAATTTTTAACTGATCCTCGTAATGTTACCTCTTCATCATAATGTTAGCTTCATTATATTATATAACAGCCACTTGATTAGCCCACTTGGTAGAGCATCAGTCTGTTGTATGAAAAGTTGTGGGTTCAAGCCCCAGCTGGACCAACACTCAGGGTCTTAAAATAACTGAGATGGTGCTGCCTTTGTAATTACATCTGCAAATGGTTAGACCTTCAGGTCTTCTTGGATAAGGACATTAAACCGTAGGCCCTGTCTCCCATCCCTTCATTAACCTGTATAATGGGGGAGATTAAAGAACCTGTTGAACTATTTGTTTAAGAGTAGGGGATTGTCTCCCTCTTCATCAACCCATTCTATCTGGAGGAATAACATACTTCTAATACTAATTATCCATTCATGATTGTAAGCTGTCTGGTTGCCAATGGTGCCTTAAAATACAGCTTGTAAAGTTCTCCTCTGAAACCGATTGTAAAGAGTGTCAACACACTGGTGAAATGTGCTATATAAGTACCTACCTTTTAACTTTACTTTCATGTTAACTCAGTCTAATGTTACATCATGAGCTTCATGGATGAAGTTCTGCAAGTATCATCCAACAGTAGTTGTGATTTAGACAAGCGTTCTCTTTAATGTTTTGTATTTTTATAATATTTTGACAGTATTTTAAATGGGTTAATGAATTCAAGAATTCTAAACAGAATAACAAATCAAATCCAAAAACCATTAGACCTAGTTTGTCCTCAGCTGATGCCATCATTGAATTCTTTAAAAGTCAGGTTAGTGCACGGTGCTGTAAGTTTTTTTGTTTGTGTGTTTTTTTTTTTTTTACTGTTCAATACAGGTTCAGGGTTTGAGCCAGGCCACGCCATTGCGCCAATCCCACAATTAAATGTATTCTGTCCCTCTAAAATTGCAGTGAATGGTCTACTTGACACCCAAGAAAAAGCCTTAAGGGACAGTCTCAGCTAAAATGACCCTTTCCTGAAAATCCTGCCTCAAACACTGCAGGTTGTAACCATAATGTTGTCATTATTTTGCAGGGTCTGACTTTGCATTGCGAATGCCGTTTGATTATCAAATGCAAGCGCTATTATGGGAAAGTTGGAAAACATGGAGGATATGTAAGTGATGTTGGGACTGGTTGAAGTTCTTGATCTTATTTTGCGGGTCTCCAATTACTGAAGTCACCTTTGACTGACTAGCTTCTTTCAAACACTGGGAGACTTTCTGTTATTGAATGGTTGATCCAGTGTAATTATCATTGATTTAAACTTATTACTTGTTAAGACTTTCTATTTATATCTTTTGTATAGAGATACTCCAAGAAACATCTTGAAGAAGGTATCAACAAGGACAACAAGAAAACAATGTTTCTTGAGTTGAGTAAAAAACAAAGACGACACATGACCTACAGCAAAGGTAATCCTATAGCATTTATTAGTCAAATTAGTTTGAAATTTCTTCCAAATTTAATTAGATGATCAATATGTAAATTCATGATGTACTGGTAAGAAGCAGGAAATGAAAATAGCAAATTTATATTTTACAAAAAGTTTTCATCCCAAGATCTGCAACCATCTTTCAGAGTCTGTTTTATGTATTTGATGAGGTTGTCAGATAAAAAGGACCACAATGAATGCATATGAAAGAACCAAAGCTGCAATCCATTACTCGCATGTGCCTTTGATAGTGCAGCTGGTTCCTTTGGTTAAATTCTGAAAAACAAGTTTTGCACTTAATTTACTTTAGAGTTTTAGTTATTTGAGAAAATGCTTGAACCATTACCAATTCTTTTTTCTTTTAACTTATAAGAACCTTTACAAATTCATATATACATTTCTAATATTTACAACTTTTCTTAGAAGTTTTTTCTTTTTGTTATTGTTGTCGTTTTAAAATACGGAAATAAATAAGCAACTAGATAAATAAATAAAAAGTAAAAAGTAAAAAGTACCCACATACACTAATACACTACACACCACCCCTTCCCCCCCACACAAAATAACTCTGGTGCCCCACTTTGAATTGTTCTCATTAAGACAATTTCTATACATATCTATTTAAATGCCTTGTTAATTTGTCCTTATTTTCTTAGATGTTGTTCTATCTTATTTTTTGCACTGGCCACTTTATATTCAATACGTTCGTAGTACTTTAAAAGGCTTTGAAATAAAGGAAGAGATGGAATAGTCTTTTTCTCTCTTCCTTTATACTATGATAATTTAAAAATCAAAATAATGAAATTGATGTCTTATCAACCCCTAGTATAACGTTACTTTTATTTAATTCTGGTAGGAAAATATTGTAAACTTTAAGCCAGTCTCGGATTAGAAAGTAATAGTTTTTTGATTCAACGCACTCAACAAATAAATGATCTATCGTTTCTGGGTAAATCGAGCAGAAAGAACAAGAGGAGTAATTAATAAGTTTAAAACGATGAAGGTCATGATTTAGATATAAAATACTGTTTAAGATTTTATACCTAAACATCCTCAAATAAGTATCTATAGTGGCTTTATAAATTCTCTCATAAGTATTTTTTCCCATTCTAAGTTTTTGTCCTCGAAGCGTCTAGACAAATTTATCTGGGAGGAGGGGCTTTAGTTTTTTACTTACTGGTAGGTATAGTTGCTTTGTATTTGTCTTGTCCAAATCTATTTTCTTGTCTCCTATACGTATATAGTTTTCAGGTTGTGAATTCGTGTTTTCTTCAGCGGTATTTTTAGATTTTTTTAGCTCTAATTTCCAAGCCTTTGAAATAGCGTGTATCACTCCAGCCCATCTTAAAAAAATCTTCTTCATCTAGACCTTTTCTCTTGACAACTTCCCATGGAAACTCACCATTCAAGTCGCATATATCCATCAGCTTATTTATATTAAGGTTAGAAAAATCTTGATAATAAATCGATTTTTTACCAATTTTGATGAATCTATTATTCCACAGATGTTCGTCGAGTATTGCTGATACATTCTTAGGATCAAATTTTGCAAAATCCGCCTAATAAGTAACGTATCCCTATAAAAAATAGGAAGACTTTTAGGATTCTTTTCGAGTCAAAATTTTCGCATATATGCTTAAGTCCTCCTATATTATCTAAATACAAGAAAGGAAATAGTGCTTGCTGGTTTCCATCTTTTGAGATGAGAATCAGATTTATTGCACATTTAACCCGACTTGCTTTTATAGTAGATTCAAAATCCGGTAACTTTAGACCTCCCATATGGTTATCACCTATTAACGTATTGTGCTTAATTTTTGGCTACTTCCCATTCCATATAAAATGTTTTATGGAGTTTTCTACTGTTTTGATATAGGCATCATTCACATATGTTTTTTGTACACAATACAATTTTGGGAGCGCGAGAGCTCTTAGAACCTGGATTTTTTCCGTATAAAAGCAGCTGTCTAGTTTTCGATATTGATAAAATTGTATTAAAGCTTGTTAATACTCGCTGCAAATTATTTTTATAGTGGAGATCCGCATTTTAAGTAAAGAACATTCCTAAAATTTTTAGGCCTTTTTGCTCAAAGTTAATATATTGTAATACCGAGGCACCAATTACTTCCTCGTTTTTACAGCCTAACCATCCCGCTTCGGATACGAAACATTGTCTTGTAAGAAAAAGGTAGTATCATCCGCAAATTAAGTACCACTTTCCATTCCTTATCCTGATTTCAAAACCTTTAATTTCCTTACATTTCCTTATCATTACTGCCAGAATTTCTATTGTCAAAATAAATATGTATGGGGAAATTGGAAAAAATTAGTGGTTGTGCCATTTTTCATTACGCAGCCAAGATTATCAGTAATTAAAATCTTTATCCATTTGATGAAATTATCCCCAAACCCAAAATGTCGTAATACAGCCAGTATAAAATTGTGCTCTATAGAGTCGAAGGCTTTTTCAAAGTCTGCTGCAAAGATCAATAATGATTCGTTTCAAATTTTGATGTAGTCCATAATATCTCTAATTGTCAATGGGTCATCAATTTTCCTACCTTTGATAAAAGCCGCTTGATCGGGGTGTATCAAACAAGGTAATATAGTAATAAGTCGGTTACTTAAAACTCTACTACATATTTTAGTATCAACATTGATTAAAGTTATGGGGCGCCATGAATCTAGCAATATGTTATCTTTTCCGAGCTTTTCCAGCAATGTTACTTAACACTTATTTACTGTGACCGAGGGAAACATTATGTTTTGTGGTCCCGAGACCGCTGATGTTTCCCTAAGCGGAGCTGAGAGGGACCACAAAACATACTGCTTTCCTGAGGTCCCAGTAAATAAGTGCTTTATTATCATACCAAGTGTCAAAGAGAACAAAAAAATAGAAAAAGAAAGAGTATTTATTAATATACAACTCTAAAAATGATGACCATGCGCTAATGTGGTGAATTCTGGTTTTCGGTTTTGATATTTTTCAGTCACGTGACTTCCGGTTTCGCTATTCCTGGTCCACAACATATTATTGCCCTCCCAGACTTGTCGCCAGGGAGACAGTCGAATTTCTTCACTTTCACGTGATACTAGTCTCCTTCGCAGCCGTTATTAGTGTCGGGCTTCCTGTTCCCTCCCCACTAACGGCTGCTCATCCGAGCGATACATGCCATTCCGGCTGTCGGCCAATCAGAGCATTGCCTTCCCATTTCGCGAAGGCTCGACCTTGACCTTCGCATCCTTCGGGCCATTATTCTTCAAAATGGCGGATCTGAGAGAAGCTTTCGAAGCAGTTTGCGATTTTTTTAACATTTCTGATTTAAATCACTATCAAAAAGTGGCTTTAAACAAGCTAGTTCAAGAAAAGAAAGATGTATTTGTAAAACGTTGATTGGCTTTAAGTTGCTGACTACAACACAAAGGGAATGGCATGTATCGCTCGGATGAGCAGCCGTTACTGGGGAGGGAACACAGGGAGCCCGACACTAATAACGGCTGCGAAGGAGACTAACGTGATACACTCTCCACCAATAGAAATTGAGGAAGATTGAACTTTGACACTTGGTATATAATATTTGTTTCTGTGAGTTAGAAAGTGCTCCCTTTTCAAAATTTTCATTTAAACAATTGACCAAATCGTGCTGTAGTTCTGTCCACATACATACATAAAATTCTTTAGAAAGACCATCATTCGTTTCCTGGTGTCTTGGATGCATCCACTTGCTTCAATGTATCATAACACTTGTATTGTTATTTTTCTTTCGCATCTTTCTTTTATCTACTGCTGATACTTTCTGTACCTCATAATTAGTTTAGAAAACCATGCAATCTTCCTCCGTTTTGGATGATTTTCTTTCCTAAATCTTGCTAAATTTCTATTGGTGCTATTATTTCATTGAACGTCTTTTCCTAAAAGTTTTTTAATATGAGATTTTGCTTTGTTTCTCTTCTCTAATGTAAGAAAATACTTGTTTTTCTTCTCGTCTAATTCATACCATACCGCTCTGGAACGTACAATGATACCTTCCGTTAAATAGTTACTTTTTTTCCTCTTTGAATTTTTTCTTTAATTTGGTCGTGTTTTGCTACTATTTTTCATTCTCTTCCCACCTCTCCGCATTTTCGATTTCATTAATTTGGATCTCAATCTTATGATATTCCGAACGCCTGTTGCGTGCTAATATTTTTGAAAACTGCATCGTAAACTTTCTTATTTCATAAAGTAGAGACTAGTGAAAACTAGTTTAAGCTGCGTCGGTGTCTTGAATATAAAACATTTGATAGATAAGATAAACTTGAACACCGTAATGAATTGGTGGTAGATTGCTGACGTTTCGGACGTTAGTCCTTCGTCGGAGTTGAATGAAAAAGATGTATGTGGACATGTCTATATATAGGGAGTGTGGAAGGCAAATAACCAATGAGAGATAAGAAGGAAAACAAAGCAAAGAA